>PVHY01017339.1:0-31651 GCA_004024945.1 Uropsilus gracilis
CCTTCCTTCCTTCCTCCCTTCCTCCCTTCTTCCCTCCCTCCTTTCCTTCCTCCCTTCCTCCCTTCCTCCCTCCCTTCCTCCTTCCCTTCCTCCCTCTCTTTCTCCCTCCCTTTCTCCCTCCCTTCCTCCCTTCCTTCCTTGATAAAGGAAAGAGAAGAATGTCTACTGCTAAAAAGGGAGAAACACCATCTATTATTATTGGTTTATCCCTGACAGAACTTATCATGTGATTAAGAGATACACAGGGACCATAAGCCAAAGGGAGCATATTCTAAAAGAGGGTCCTGCTGTATACCACATAAAGACAAAGCAGAGGCTTAATATAAAATAACATGTTAATAGGATGTGTCACATCAAAATAATGGCTGTCACTGTCAACTTCCTCATGTGTGTCTCTCCTTTACATAGGTCCTTCCATTTCTCCTTACCAGCAGAATTTGGTGGTTATAAGTCATGGCTACAGGACCAAGAGTATCTCCCCCTTTAGCCTATCTGCCTTCCATATTAAACTTACCTCACTGGCTGCTGCTCCCCTTTGCTCACTGTTCCTAGCTCTTAGTCCAAGGCAGCTGCATTTGAGTCGGTGCACCAAACATGGTACCTCCCCTAACTCTCTGTTACATCACACTCCTACTTCCCATATGCCCCAGGTTTAGAGGAGCACTTTTATTAATATGCCTTGGCTCATTTTCTAGTCTTTCTTTTTTGATAACTCTGATTTCTCTACTATGAGACATGTGGATTTGTTATTATATAGTGAAGCTTTTACTTTGAATCTGGAATGTTTGAGAAATACAGGTTGTCTGTTAATAAAGATTAATGAAGTAACTTTATGTGCAACTTATTATTAAGTATGTGCTATATACGATAACTTATTATTTGAAATTGTTATTTCAAAAGCCAAGGAAAAAAACAACAAATAATGAAAACTGAAGTTTAGTAAGTAATTTAGGCATGAAACAAGGTAGATGTTATATAAAAATAAAAATGTAATAATTTATTAACTGTATGTTTAATATATCTTTATCTAAGACATCAATTAAAATGTTGAGTGGAGGAGTAATATAAAGTATCCCCTGAGTGACTTCTTTCTAAACTCACATAATTAATAACACTTTCCATAGTGATATTCAACCATTTATATCATAGCACTCACTTTCTTTCAGTCCATATGTTAAGCCTAGTCTGAAAATTTAGAATACTAAAGAAATTGCTAAATGCCTTACTAATCACATGTTAAGTAAAGCTGTTTTTACTGGCTCTGATTTATATGTAGATCACTAGATATGAACAGATTTATATTTGTCGATAATAAGTCACTTTAGGCCCTTGATCTCATTGTTTTCTTGCTTAAGTATTAAAACTATATGCCTGCTAATCCCTTCTGGCAATTCCAAAATTCAATATAACTTACCATTTAGCTGCAGCTTGCAGAAAACTAATTTTTTTCTTAGTCCTGATCTTTACTAATTTTAATTCATTTGACTATATTTCTATTCACTGTCATCTTTCAACACCAACTCAGAATTGAGATTGCTTTAATGTGTTTCTTTAGTTCCCTGGTATAATTTTTGACAGAAGAATGAATCAAAGAAAACCAAATATCTGTGTGGGGTCAGCCCAAGATGGATATTTTATAAACAAATAATCAAAACTGAGTTTTGCAATGCTGAAGTCATCATTTATGTTATTGAGATTAAGAAGGATAGATTTATAAAGAGGGTTTCTTTGGAGATAGCTATACTCTGAGATCTGTGGAGAAAGGGTAGAAATCATTCAAGTCTGCTGAGGAGACATTCAACAAAATTTCTGAGATAGTTTAATGTGACCTACAAATTGAGGGGTGAACTTCTACCTGACTGTTTTCGATATATTTCTGTGAAGGAGGAAGGGATATTGAACAGATGCCATTTTCCCTGTCCTACTTACACAGAGCTGCTGCCTTTAAGCTCAACTCTCCCAGATATTGTGGATGGGGGCAGGTGGGAAAGGGCAAGTTGAAACAAAGAGGAGACGCATGGAGGAGACAAGGGAGAGATAAACATAGGGAGGCTTCTCCTAGTCTATGAGAATAATGGCAAATTATGTGAACCCTATTGTAATTATATTTTCTTAAGTTTTGAGTATCTCCTTCTGTTCTCCAGGATCTGTCTAACCCCTTCTTGTGCTTTCTTGCCACAGTGAGTCCTAGATATCTGTCAAACTTTTGGGCATAAGTGGTCCTGTTTTCAGCCAAGCCTATTTGGCTGAACCTTTGCCCACCAGGCCTCAGCTTCCCAGGTAGCTGGGATTACAGACATATGCCACCATGCCCAGCTATTTTTTTGGAACTAGGTCTCGCTATGGGCCCCAGGCAGAACTCAAACCATCACCCCTAGCCCCGGCCACTTCATAGGCTGAAGCTTACAGGCATGAGCCACCGTGCTCGGCCTGCACTTGAAGTCTTTATATCTTATTTCTCTTTTTAAGCACACAGATTCTATTAAAAACATGTCATACTAAAAGTCTGCTTCCTTTACTTTTGTGCACTAATAACTGGATGCCTTTTCGAGCTTGTACCCCTTAACAGTGTTCTGGGGTACCCCTTGATCACATGCTAACATGGGTTCCATCTGAAAAAAAAAATCTAAGGGTTATTCATGATCTAGCTAGTGACTGTTGATGAATGGAACAACAAAATTTCACTGGAGCAAAAGACACAAGAATGTTCTCCAAGATGAGTGTTGGGCTACCAAGCATTGGGGCTCTAGTATTTTAACCTGAGTCTTTGTATATTAGATGCACAGCAGAAGATAAGATAAGATAAGATAAGATAAGATAAGATAAGGATAGGTATAGAAATGAGAGGAAAATCTCTCTGCCTGATGGGGAGAGCAGTCAAAATCCCTCTAAAAAAACCATAATAAGTGTCCTAAAGTGGGGTAGGTTTCAAAACACCAGCTCACAGACAGCAGTACATCTATTTAAACATAGTACCACTGAGCAAGTATTTTCTTGCTTTCCTATATACTTTATTCTAGGGAAATCTGAATTATCTTTCTAAAATGAGTAAAAAATAAAAGTGAACCCCAATGACACCCTAGTCTAGTAGCTGCTTGTCTGCACAATGTCTTAATTAGGTTGGTGAGTAATTATTTTCATAATAGTTTTATTGTTATGAGTCTTATAAATTCTGAATTGAGGCAGTATTTCATAATTTGAAGAAACTTATGATTTTTATTACCTGAGTAGTCAGAAAGTCAGTTAACTAAGTTTACACTTTATGCAAGGAAAATTTTCACTATTGAATGGATTTTTAAAAACTTTTTATTATAGAAATTTTCAAATATAGAAATCATACACTCCCATATATTTTCAGCAATTAAAACAGTAATCAACTCAGCTTCATCTATGCTATCACCTTCAGATTTATTCAAACAAATTTCAGATATATCACCAATTAATCAATTTTAAAGTGATAAATGGGGACAAAGTTCCTTTAAGATTATACTTCAAGATCCTGCAAGTCTAACAGGCTTTCCTCAAATTGTAATCTGGTTACAACCCAAACCTGTCATAAGTGGAAAACACTTTGTCAGAAATGCATTTAATACAACCTAACTTACTGAACATTGCAGTTTTGCCCAGTTTATATTAACTATGATCAGAAAACTTAGATTAGCCTGGAATTGGACAAAATCATCTAACATAAAACCTATTTTACAGTAAAGACTTGAATATTTCATGTAATTTGTTGGCTATTGAACTGAGATGAAAACAGAATGCCCTAATTTAAAATTTGAGTATGGTTTCTACTGAATCTATCTTGTTTTGGCATCATTTTAAAATAAAAAAAATTGTCACTTGGGATCATTTTTGTGAATGTTTCTGTGACTCGTGTTTAAAAGCAACCTGGACTTACCGTAGCCAAGAACATTAAATTGATTTGAAGTGATATTGAACTCCTGTTTCCTAAGCCATTTTGGGCTTCTGGAAAATAATTTATTGTTGATCTCATTGCATATTCATATGATTTAATACCTTTATAAAGCGCAGATAATAGCACAATCCGAGTAACTACATTTTCATTGTTAGGAAAACTCTTTGGCTCTTCTGACCCTAGTGCCTTGCTTTTCCTTTCTTATCTTATCACTTACCCAAATTGGTGATCTTTCTTTTTATCCAATAATCTTTTATGTCTCTCAGTAAAGGTTTTAAATTGCCTTATTACCATTTCTAGATGTTTCACATATTTTTGGTTACTGTGAATAGATTCATATTTTTCTTAAAATTTCCACTGTTTTTTTGTTAGAGAAACTTGATTTTTGTGCATTTCTTTTCTGGACTATTTCATAGTAACTCTCTGTAGAAGTGTAATATTATGTCTTTATTAGTATTTAAGCAAAACAGTGAACTTGCCTGAAAACCTCTTCTGTGTTTTCTCCTGCATGAATGATATTCAAATATATTTATTAGCAAATTGAGACCTAAACTATCTCTGCCACATCATCTTCTGGGATGGCAAATTTACCTTAGTTTTATCTTGTTGGAAATAATACCTATCTGTATAGGTTTTATAATGTGAGAACTACTACTAAATCCAAATCCATGTCTGTGAAAGAACATATATATATATATGTATGTTTAAATGTACCTTTTTATTAATATAAAGAATATACAAAAACATAACAAAGAAACTATCTGTAATTAAAATAATTGCTATCTATCATTGTTCATTCTTTATGTTTCTGTGTAGCCTATATCAGTGTCTGATTTCTAATAGTAATGACTTGCAATTCAAAACCATTCTATATTATATTGCTATACAATGGTCATTAAATATAAGGGTTTTAGGCAATGAACATCCTAATCTTTAACTCCAGGAAGAGCCTCAGCAGTTAAAACAGGAATACCTAAAGTGCACCTTTAATGGGAAATGTTATATCTTAGTAGACATTAATCAGAAAATCGATCACCACAGACTGAAGCTTTCTTTACCATTCATTGAGATACCCTAGGTTATGACCTGTCCCCTCTTGTTCTTTTTCAATTCGATTGACCTTCTGTGTTCTCCTCACTTATCCTGTGCCAGGCCAAAAATAATAAGCATGAAGCATTACCAAGAATTATTTAGGTTATTATAATTTGAAGGCAAATGTCTTAAAATCTATTTTTATATAATGGGTTGTCATGTGGAAGTAGATTAAGCATTTTTATTGAAATATGACATGACTGCATAATTTTCCGGTATGTACTATTAAAAATCTACATGTTTATATGCTAAATTAAAACCATCATTCAAAGTTTACTTCTTTTATCTGATTGATCCCTTTTATCTGATTTATCATCCCTCCCCCCATCCCTCTCCTCTGTAACCATGAAATGTTCTTATAGACTAACGTTTGCTTTTGTGTTAGTTTATCCATTTGCTTGCTTTCTCTCTATACCACAAATGAATGAAATCATGCATTTTTTTTTCTGTCTAGCTTATTTAACTAAGACTAAAATGCCATTTCAGTCCAGTCATGTTGTTGGAAATGGCAGGATTTGTTAATATGTAAATATTCCAAGTCTCATAACCTGCTAGACCTCTTTATTCTGTGGCAACTGTTAAGTGATCCTTGGAAATTTAGTTGATGAACATTTGAGTATAGGACATCCTCAAAAATTCGCTGACATTTTCTTGAAGATAAGTTACCTATATACTTTCATTATACCCATTCTACAAAGTTTTAATTACTACATACTTTATATTCTCAAATATTCAGAGAAACATGCTAATTGTCTTGGTGTATTAGACTTGGTTGAAACATACTTCAAATTTCTTTGGGTGGTATCATTTTTCAAAATGCTTTGAAGGATGTGGGAAGGGCTTGGATTCTAACTACCGACTTAATGGCTACCTGGCGTAAGCTGATATGCAGCACTCATTCCACATATATTCTCTTCACCATCAGCAAGATGTTAAATGCTTTTAAATAGCTGTCCTGTACTACTTTATTGGTGTTAGCAGAACTATTATGCCTGTTACTGACCATCTTTATAGTCCTTTGCTGCTTTACTTCCGCAGTAAGCATGTCTGACAAGCAAAGATGTCATTGATCATAGTTTTAAGCACCATTCTTAGTTGGTAAAATCAGTGATATCATTGAGTGACAGATTCAAAAGTATCATAAACCGTCTCTCAAACAGATGGCAAATATACCACTGTTTACATTTTTTAAATGCATACTACAGATGGTAAGAAATTATCCCACCATGTTTAATAGGAAAATTTCACACAGTTTCTACAAAGGCACTTTTCTTTTTTCTGCAAGGATATATATTCAGTAATTTAGCCCCAAAACATTCTTTTGTCTTCCAAATTGTATATTAGAAGCATATGGGAAAGATGTCTAAAGATCCAGTATTCATTTATTCTTTATGTGTTCTTAAATTTATTGAGTAGTAAAAATAAATAGGAATGAGAAAGGTGTATGGATGTGCTTGTTCTTAGGGAGAAAATTATAATTCTTAAAGGCATTTTAAGTAATTTACTCATTTAATTACAATATTTTTGTGAGCAAAATTTTTGTCTATAAAGAAAACTTTTAACATGTTAATATTCTAAGGAATATAAATTTTAATGTACTAATAATCTATTTACATTTAAAATAAACCAAACTTTAAAATGATTATACAGCAAAACATAAATGACAGGAATAAAGTGTATAAGTTAAAAGAGCATCTGAAAATAAGAATTTAAATCTGTTTGACTACATACTGTACTTACATTAGCAGAGTTGCAGAGATTATTATGCTTTTTATAAACAATTGTCCATACCTTTAAATATTTACTTCCATTCTCTCAAAATGTACATATATTCCCTGGATATTGAGGAAATCAACTCCTCTATAATCAAGTATACTATATGCCACATAATATAAAGGTAAAAAAAAATTAACACTAGAATCCCTATAGAACAAATATCACCTCTTTTGTTGAGCAATTACTATAGCTTTTTTCAAATATTACATAAAATTTTAAAATGTAGACTTAACATATTTGAAAAGATGCCTTGTTTGAGTTTCTCCCTTAAATAACCTTTTAAAATATCTCTCACCTGTTATCATAATTTGCCTTCCTGAAGGACTGAGGAGTTGAGGTATTTCTGATTACATCAAATGAAAGATTACCTGTGATGTTTCTGTGTGGAAGGCTGAGGTACAACATTCCTTGCTTCTGGAGGTTGTTTGTTCTCAACATTTCTTCTTCATGTAAACTTTTAAAAACATAAAGAACATTTAAAAATGAAAGTCATAAATATTCTTCACTGAAACTATAAAGAAATTGAAATGAATGAGAGGTGAAGTTTGAATTTAGAAGCTAGTATTCTATGTGAAAGTCTTGACAGCACTTCTGTTTCATGACAAAGTGGTACCCAGTGAGCTTCCAGAAACAAGGTATAGACCAAATCAAAGGATGTAAGACATGACTGCTCAGAGTTCTTCTAAAGTCTTGATCTCTGTTCTGTGAGCTATGGTTCTAGGCTGTGATAGCAAATTCCATTGGTTTGTTAAAACAAAGATTTCTGTGCCTCATTCAAGAGTTTGTGATCCCGTAAATCTTGGGTAGACCCAGAAAAATTGCATTTCTATCAAATTCCTGACACATATTGGTCTGGAGATCACACATTTAAAACTACTGCAACATTAAGAGAAAGGGGAAAAGCAGTGAACTAAGACAACATGATCTAAACCCAGTTTTTATTGGTTGTATAATCATGGAAATGTTATTTAACTACCATAGGTTAACTATTTTATCTTTCTCCAAATGAGACCATTGGTGTTGGTGTAAAGAATTGGTCAGGCTTTTTCCTCCATTAGTCTCCATGACCAGCATCTGTGGTAATGTGCCATACCTGTGATTATATAAATGGCTCAGTGGGTGTGTACATGTATGAGTGGGCAAACCTGGGCCTGGGAGGAAAGGATAATATGGTGGAATAATCCTGAAATGGGAGAGCACTGGAGAGTGTGGGGGAGGTGAGAAAGGAATGTAAGAAAGAGCTCAGAGAAAGTACATGAAGATTCCCAGGCCATTGTAGGGGGGGGTCACCTGCCCCCCACACCTCCCCCAGGCTCTGCCCTGTTGCCCTATCTGTGAAACTGCTGGAATCAATAAAGAATATACCAAGAGCCTGATGTTTACACTGCACTTGGTGATGAGGATGGTTGCACTACAGTTGGTCTAGGTGTCTGTCACTCTTGCCCTGGTGTTTAAGCCAAAAATCTACAAATATAAATCAAAGAGTATATGGTGACTTTTAGTGATAGTGATTTAAATGTCTTTTAGAAGACAGGGCTCTGAAAATTCTTTTGAAATAACCTAAGAGCTCTGTCCTTCATCCCTGCTTCCTCTGCATCGGTAACTAAAGCTGAGTGCAAATGAGTTAAACAGAAATTTTATAAGCAGAGCTAAAAATATTCTCTAATAACTGTGTGTAGAGTTAATAATTGTGTGTAAAGTTAATAATTGTGTGTAGAGTTAATCAGGCTTTTTACACCACTAGCCCATGAGCCTTCTATGACCTTGATCATGATGATGCAGAAGACCCTAGGGAGCGTGGGTGTGGGATATGCACACCTAGAATTGGGAACAGCTGGGCCCAGAGGGTGTCAGTGTGTGCATGTTTGAGGACATATAAGCCTGGAACCATAGAGAAACTTGGAGGCAGTAGAGGCAGCAGCACTACTACCAGCACTTATGACAGCTGTGTAGAAGAAACTAGAGACAGAGCATAAAGATTCAATGAGGGGCTGGAGGCTCAGTTCCTTCCTGCCTCCCAGCTCCCATGTATGAGCCTGTGCCTTTCTCCTTGCCTGGTGTGCCTATGTACCTAGTTCCCTGAGAGCAAAGTCCATAAGATCCACCTAGGGCTCAGGACTGTCATTATCCCTCTGTCCAAATCTGTTGGTAGAGAGTGCTTTCTTGCCATTCACTTTGTGTTTATAAATTCAGTTTTATCTTTATGATGTTATACCTACCATGTGATTTGATGTGATATCTCTATCATGTCATCATAATGGTCCCACAACAATGTGGTCAGAGATTACTTCTATGCTTTGGGATGCTCTCTAGGGCCCTAGATTGCTTTAAAAGTAAAAATTCCTAGAGTTTCTTGCCAAGTCATCAAGTAGCTTGTTCAATAAATGTATTGTCTTGTTAATGTTAATTATAGTGATGATTCTTCCACTCTCTGTATCTCAGGGTTCTAAAATCTGCTGAGTTAAAGAAAATTGTAGAAATGATCAGGGCTTGGAAACTCACAAATATTCCCTTTATGTACTTAATTACACATGACCCATCTTGAATAATATTATTCATTTTAATTACAACTAGTCACTGATGAACTCAGGCTGAAAATATGACTGAGTATTTTGGGATCAATAAAAAGTATGAGAGGCTTCATGTTTTGAGGGAGCAAGAGACTGTTACAGAAAATACTTTATAATTTGTATCCCTGGCTATAGCCAACATGTTATCAAAGAGGTGATTAAAATTAATAGTTTTAAATCAGCTGGTATTTGCTGTCTTATGAAAAGCTGTCTATCTAGTCTGAAAAGCTGTCTACTGATGGTTTCTCTTTTCCCATCTATCCTTGAATAATGCAATGTTAAAAAAAATCAGATGACTATATTAAAACTCACATTAGTAAAATTCTCCAGACTGACAAATAAAAGAATATTTTCACAAATGCTTCAAGTGAGTCATCTCAAAAAATTGTTTTCAAATAAATATTACTTATAAAATATTTTTATTAGAGTATCATATAGTTTCTATCTTTAATAAATTAGGTACTAATAATAACTGTAATAAATAATACAAAAGATATCCTATACAATATTTACCTACAGGAACTTAAAGTTTTAAAATTCATATCTGTAAGGAAGTATAATAAGATGTTTAATGGAAACCTAAAACATAAAATAATACATAAGGATAAATTTGTGTTACAAATTAGGAAAAGGAATAAAAATTCAAAGAAGCAACATTAATAGTACACATTTTTCTACTATTGTATAATAATTTCTCTATTTGAAAATGAATGGTGCTATAACAATTATTATATTAATGTTACATTGGTTCCAATACTTAATGTCATAATTTTAGCAAAACTTAATATATAAAAATAAATGTTACTTTAAAATATGTGAGGAATAGACTGTTTTTTAACAGTTCTGTTTGAAGTAGTAATAATCTCTGCACACATCTGTTCCATTACTGAATAAGCTATAAAATTGATAATTCTAGTAAAAATAATCATGCTAATTCACATATTAACTTAAAACCACTTATGAAGTATATTGAATTACAACTTCCATATAATGAGGTAACTATTATTATCCACTATTTATAGATGAGGGCACTGACCATTTGTGTAGTGCGGGCAAGTTTCTTGCTTAAAATAATGTGAAATGAAAAATCAGGAAAAATTATTTAGTGATTCCAATGCTTCTATCAAATGTCTACTTAAAGGACACAAAATCACTAATTTAAAAGGACACCTGTATGTGTGTGTTTATTGCAGCACTATTTACAATTGCCAAAATATGGAAACAACCCAAATGCTCCAAAACTGATAAATGGCTGAAAAGATGTGGTATATGTCCAAAATGGAATATTATGCATTAATCAAAGAAGAAAAACTTAAGTCATTTGCAGCAACATGGACGGAGCTAGAGGGAATCATGTTAGCAGAAATAAGCCAGAAAGAAAAAGAGAAATATGGAATGGTCTCACTTATATGAGGGATATAGGAAAAAACAAACAAATGGATAAGAAAAAATTTAAAACTGCCAACAGAACTGAATCATAGAGCAAGAGAGGGGGAGGAGGAAGAAAGCAGGGGAGGGGGAGGGTGCAAAAGATTAAGATGGTTAACCAGGTGCTACGGAGATGGGAGAACCTCAGGGTAGACAATGATGTAATATATATGTGTGTGTGTGTGTGTGTGTGTGTGTGTATGCAATCAAAAAAATAAATAACAAAAAAAAAGTGTAGAAAGTTATTGAATATAGCCAAAATATGCTACCTTCCTTTTATTCTTTTATATATCATCATTAGAACTAAAAATTTTTGTGAAATTTCTTTGTGTTTATCTCATCAAAATAGTCTCAGGTTATAATTCTCTGCAATTATTATAACATCATACATTCCTTCATATGGTCCAAATATCTTTATTTTCAACTGTTCTGTAATTAATTTCAGTCAGTCCTACAGATTTTGTTAAAATATTATTAGTGAAGCACCAGTGGATTTTGAGTCATCAAATCCTGTGAAAAATTACCATTTGTGACTAATAATTCTCAGTAGCAAATTATCTTTAAACGCATTGGGGATATTAGCATATAATCACCTTTATTTTTAAAAAAGATATCTAAATTATTTCAACCAAGAAAAGTAATAAAATATTTTTATTTGAATAAGTTTTTGCTATTGACTACAATAGTGATATATATTTACACAATAAAAGAAAATAAATATCTGACCTGTCAAGAATACTCGTGTTACAACTCTTACCTTTACAATTCCTTCTATTAGCAGTGTCAGATTGAGTCTCTGTTTTGATAAGCAGGTATTCTCAAAATCTAATTAATATTCACCAAAAATTGATCATTTTCACTTGATAAAAATATCTTGACCACTGCAAATATAACCACTGTCTCTCATTTGTGCCCTCAAAGATCTATTAGAAAGCATTATTAACTGCTAATCTAGTATTTGTCAGAGAACTACTACTAAGCTGAGTTTCATGTATGAACTCACAAATATGATCTGGCATATTAGTTCCAATACTTAAAAAAAAATCCCTGGTTATTATCTGATCTTTCAAAAGCTAATAGCTCTTGAATTCACTTCTAGCCATCTTCAATATTTATGCACATCACACAAGACTAAACTTCTCTCCTGATTGTACATTGCCAAAAAGAGCTTTATTCTCTTTTACGATATCAGAATACATGCTGAAAATTTGCTTCAATCTACTGGTCAGCAAAAGGGTTTTAAAAATATCACCACCAATTTCCCTTATACCAGACAATTTTGTATGTGGTGAGGAAACTTGACTCAAACCAGAACAGCATCATAATGAAGCTTAATTGTAAATGACAGATCATTTACATCTAATATCACAGTTAATTACCGATAAAAAGTTGCATTTTTGAAGAATGCATTCGCATCTTTTAAATACACAACAACATATTGGTTGTAGAAACTGAGTGATATTGTTTTAACAACTTAAAATCTGTTATTAAGACAGTTTCATGCTATCCCTAAAAGTCAGTATAAACACATATCTATAAAAAAGAAGAGAGATGGGATAGAATTGGGGAAAGAACATTTAAGTGAAAACTTGCCCTTCCTGAATGAAACGAGTGACAGGCATGGATGATGAGGGAGGATGTATTCTCCAGAATGAAGATAGAGAATTTTTTCTACTCATTAATCAGAGTAATGTTCATGACATTTCTAAGACTTAGAAGAATTTAGATTCATCATAGGTCCAACTTTACATAATTACACAGTCAGAGGATGTCAAAATGAAAGCATCTTTAGAAGTTCAGAAAGGAGTAAAAATCACTCATAAATATTAGAACATCTATTTGAACATCAAAACAGTCTTCCAAATTATCAGAATAAAGGTATTTCTTCAACAAAGTTTACTTGATGTATGTGTTTAGAAGAGGTTTATATGTTCTTATACTAATACAATTCATCTAAAGCTCATTGCATTGCTAGTAAAGTCAATTACTTCTTGGTCACACATTGTTTGGCAGGAAGTCTATTGTTGCTGCAACATTTAGGTTTTACAAGCAGACTTGCTTTATAGGAAACAGGGGTAGTATTTTTTAAAGAGAAGCTATATAATGCATTTTAGAGTCTCTGATGGTGAAGATTTATTGTCTTCAATGGTGCCAAGAATAGATAGTATGAACCGGCAATATACAAACATGTCCATGGTCATGATACAGAAGTACAGTCTTGCCATACAAAATGTCCCTGTTTCAGTCCCTGACATCTCAATGGGGGGATTGGCAGTTCAGTCTGGTACTAAGTTATCTAAATACAAGAAAGAGTTCTAAAATACTAACCTATATGTGCAAATAATAAAATGATAAAAAAAATTTGCTCATATATGAATTTTTTCTGTACAGATTGTGTAAGAGTAAATATGTACATGGAATCTATCCTAATGATGATTTTAATTTTTGACATTTATTGAATCACTTGTTACCATGTGTAAAATAGTTTCTTGAATAGTATTTTGTAGTCATTTAGGATTAATGTTATCAAAATTAAGTTTGATCAGCCTATTGAAAAACTTTGAGTTTCACTGAGTAACTCATCAGTGTCAGAACTGGTCAAAAAGAAAAATATAGTGAGTATCCTGAAATAAATATTAGTTTTTTCAGTGAACATGAAGTAGAGAATAAAGGATAATTTATGTGTTTTAGTAGGTTATTTGTTTCCTTCAAAATATAGAGCAATTATTAATAGAAATTTGTCATAGTGTGACAGAGAAGATTGACTGTTTCTTATTGTCCTTGCTTAGAGAAATTAATGCAATTGTGTGTGATTTTAATGAAGTTTTTAGTTTATGAGAAAAATGTCATTTCCACACCACTGTATTAAAATGTAACATGAGCATGAAGATATTAAGTTATGCATTTAAGCATAACTGATATTATAAATTACTTGTCATATTAATGATGCCATTAATCAATGAAAATGCAGTGGGAGTATGGAAGAATGGTGAAGACTCATGGGGTATTCAATGAGACTCAAACCTGGAATATATACTGAGGGATATTTTCCATTATTCTGCCTGATTAAAATATGCTACATTTAAGACAGGATAAAGAATGACTGAATAAATTTAAAAAACAAACTAAAATTTCCATAGATAAGTTTACAACATGATTAAAGTACATTTTGAGTCTCTGCTACTTCATGTCTATTTATCCTTGAAGACTGTGTATCCCAGAATAGATTCAAATTACTCTGACTAAATGTAGTGTTACTTTACATAGCAAACACCTTGAAACACTAATTTCAAACTTTACCTACAACCAGTGAATATTTGAGTTAATAACATATACTTTGTTGAGTTACATATTTTGAGATACACTGAAACATTTATTGATTAAAATATTTTAATATTAACAAATTTATGTGAAAACTTGTGAACTACTTTGTATAAAAAAAAAATAAAAAGTGCATTGATAGTTTAAGTTTTACTATTTCCAAAAGAGAAAAATGGTGATATAGTTAACCTTAGAAATTTGTTACTTTGATTTTCTGATTTTACCTTAATCTATTAATGCTAATCTCTTACGATGTAGTACAGATACAAAATGCACATTATAGTGATATTTTTATCTCTAAAATATGTAATTCAGATCACATTTTGTCATGTTTAGTTATAAGAATAGTATAAGATAAGCAGGGCATATGCTGGCTTAATAAATGTCAGATTTATATTATTTAGTGTGATATGACAAATCTTTCAAAGTCTTACCACTATTGGATACTATTAGGAAGTTATGGCATTGTTTCTAGAAGAATCCCATGAAAAGAAATGAAACACTTCAGAAGGGAGTTACCTTTTTTGTCCATGAACTCTTTGGTATCATGTCAGGAGTAAAGTAATCATTAAAAAACATTCTAACTCAAAAAGCTATGTCCGTATTCTTAACTGGGGCTATTTAATATGGTGTTTGAAGTCACATGTGTAAGTTACCCTATCTTTCTGAGTTTCTCCCATGCATACAGAGGTATACTTGCCATTACTAGACTTCTGGTATTTTTCTCTTATCACAAAATGTTTATGTATCTATGTATTCGTACATATAAACCCAATAGTTTTTATAATTAACCAAACTGGAAGAAATAACTTAGTAAGATGAAGACTTTTAAAATAGTGGTACAACTCCAAAACAAGTGTAAAGAACAATATTTTACATAGTAAACAACTAATAATAGTAATAAAATATTCTAAAGAAAAAATATGAGACCGAATACTTGACAAATACTAAGAGGCAATTAAGGAAGACTACCAGCATGTAAAATAGTACAAAATTACTTTCATGAGATTGTATTAAAAACTAAAAGGATAAATAAGGGAAAATGAGGTAATTATTTGAAATTAAGAATCAATTTAGAGTTAAAAATGTCATAAAAGGCATATCAAAGTCAGGAAAAGGCCCTTTACAATAAAATGGAGACTTACTGATATAAAGCTATGAGAAGGGAGATTTCAAATAGAACAAATAGATTGGACAAAATCTTTAAGGTACATTTATTTAGGTATATAATGGGAAGTAGGAATTTAATGACTAGGTCTTACTGAGTATACTAAAATCAAGTGGAGAAAGTATATATTCATTTACAGATATGGATAACCAATCTATCATCAGTTAATCACGGAACACATGAAAATCATAAACATGCATAGAAGGACTTGATTTTGTATAATGGATTTCATACTGCTGATGAAGGTGCCAATTTGTATCCATATTGGAAAAAATTTGACATTCATAATAAATTTATACTTGTGCAACACTGGTTTCTAGCAATCCAACTCCTAGATACATAATTCAGGGAAATCATTTCTCATGTATCATGGAATCTTCAGGACATATTTATTACAGAAGCAATAGCAAAAATAACCCAAATTATCAGTATTATAAAAAAAATGAATGGCAATGTACACAAACAGTAGAATGCCTTGTAGTATTAGAAATGAATAACTACAACTATGTGAGTTGAAAAGATTGAATTTCAAAATATTTTAGGCAAAAAGAAAAGTCTCATACAAAGACACACAGTATTTCACTTATAGAAATAAAGTATCAGCAACATTGAAAATATGCACTGTTTATATCTACATGCATATAGAGCAAAATAATTAAAAGCAAGAAAATGATTATTATGAATTTAAGATATGATCTATCTTCAGAAAGAAAGCAGATAATATGTGGAAGGAGAATACAGTGGCTTAGATATGTGTGATGGGCTACCTAGTAACATGAAAATTTTATTCTTTAGCTGGCAGTATTACAGAGTTTGCATATTTAAAAAAAAAAGCACTAGGTGCCTGGCTAGCTCAGTTTACAGAGTTTGAGACCCTTAAATACTATATTGTCTTCATATGCTTTTTCATCCTGATATATTTTAATGTCCTTTGAAAAGATTTGGAAATAATTATCTGTTCAGTCAAACGTAACGGTTTTGAAAATGGGCTCAATATACTTGTTTACTAAGGCAAAAATTATGCGACTATACAAAATATAAACTGATACTTTAGACTAAACTGATGATCAAATAAGATAAGTTATGGACAAAATTTGTCTTCTTGAAAACCATATGTTGAAGCTCTGCTTCCCAATGTGACAAAATTTGGAGATAGGTCCTTTAAGGAAGTCAATTAAGTTAAATGAAGTTATAAGGTTGGGTCCTTAACAACAGGACTGACTGGAGTTGTATCTTTATAAAAGGAGCCTAGGGACCACTCTCACTATTTTCCACTCACAGAAAAAAGGTCACATGTAGACATTTCTAAGGTACTCTCCAAGTCAGGAAGAGAGGTCTCATCAGAAACCAACTGGGCTAAAACCAAGATCTTGGTTATCAGTCCAATGGAAAAATAAATTTTGTTGTTTCAACACTTAGTCTATGGTATTTTGCTATGACTCTACAATCAGACTCATAAAATATTATATTTAAAGTTACTTTGAAGAATAAAACTGATTTTCAAATAATATTGCCCTTATTATTGGAATAGTATTCATTTTACCATTTATTCTCAGGAGTGAAATACCCAATGTGGACAACGTCTCTGTCGCTATCAATGCTCACTACAATAGCTAGACCAGTAAATAGCTTCATTATCACCTAGTCTTTTAGGAAGAATAAATCTAATCTAGTACATGCAAAAAAGGGAAGAGCCAAACACTTAGGTTGAGTTTAGTCAGCTAAATGAAGCATTATATAATCACCTCAGTCACTTTTGCTTTATTCTCATTGTCAGTCATCCACATTTATTCAAAATTTACCCAGCATACTTTCTCTTTACTTTGTTACCCTAAACCTTCCTTTAAATCATAATTCTTCATATCAAGAGCAAATAAATTTGTCATTTAAAAATTATGCTGTGGGACTTCCTTTTCTGACTCTGAGGATTAACTGGAACTGAGCTGATCTGCTCTCATAAATAAATAGAGAAACAAGCAAAATAAATGAAATTTTAATCCCCTTGTATTACACAAGAGGCAACCTAGCAATGTGAGCCCCGAGAGCAGAGAACAAATAAAGTCACTCTTGGAACTCTTTAACGTTTTCATTGTAGCTTTTGCTATAGTACAGACAGGAAGGGGAACTAATTCAGGGCACAATGCTCTTGCTGAACCAAGGAGATGGATTAGCATTCAGTTAAACTGAGCACCTGGAATGCAAAGTATATATCACAGGTCAAATGGAACATACTAAGAAAAGTAGTTACCAAGTAGTCATGGAGGTCTTTTGAATTGTTGCAGAATTCTGACATGAACTTGTGAAAGGAGAGATTATATTGCCAGAAAGAGAAGATTGGAAATAAGATCAGGAAAGAGCAATGACCAAAAATCCATGAATATGACTTTTCCTAGAGCTCATCTGCATGCTCCCAACCCTGTTTTAGGAGAATTAGGGACTTGATAAAGGAAAAAACAGACTTTGTTAAACATCTAAGAAGAGTAGTAGAAAGTTCCATCATATACTCTCTCTTTACTTTAGGGTTAACTGTTGTCATCATGTTCACCATCATCGTCATAAGATGATGCATAATATAATATTATACAATTAAGATAATAGACAAGCTAATAAGAAATTGCTTGGAAAATAAGCAAGCAAGCAAAAAGTCAATATACTTTAAGGAAGAATAAGGAAATCAAAGATATGGTAATATTAACATCCTATAAAGAATGTTATAAGGAAGCAAATTTCATGATCCATAGTTAGAAGAGAAATTATCAAAAGAAAAATGTTCTCATATTTAATTTAGGAATATTTTTAGGGTTTAAAATGAAAAATTAACAATGACGGGAAAGGTAGCAAAATTAAAATAGAGAATTTCACACTGAAACTGTAATATCTAAGAAGGGAAATAAGTTTTGAACCAAAAAGAACAGAAGAAAAAAAAATCAATGAATTTGATGCCAGAAAAGTAGAAACTACACAAAAAACTAAAAAAGTAGACTAAATCTGATAAATATTAATAGAACTTCACTGTCTTGTAAAATTGGATAAAGTCATCCAATATACATATGAGCTGAGCCCTAAAGTGTGGGCACACAAAAAGTGTTTGAAGAAATGCCTAAGAACTTCAAATTTGTGAAAACTGTGAACTCAGAAAATATGAAGCCAATAAACTGTAAACAAGAGAAATATGCTGTGACAAAACCAAGTCATATCATAATCAAGCTGCTAGAAAGCCAATGATAAGTACATAATCTTAAATATAGCCATAAAAATGACACATGACATGCAGAGTAACAAAACAGGACTGTAGATTTTCTGTGGTCAATGGTGTACACAAGACAATGAAATGATATTGTTACAGTGTTGAATGGAAACAAAGACAAGCTGTTAGCCTAGAATTCTACATCCATAATTTTGAAAATGGAGGTAAAATAATGATAGTTTAAGACAAAGGAAAGATGAATTTATTGCTAGGACCACTGCACTACCTGAAGAATTGATACAGGAAATTTTGCTGCTGCAAGAGCATAAATGTATTGAAAGGAATTGAAAAGCAACAAAAGATGTAGATGATTGTAACATTTATTTATTTTATATACATAAGTCTTTAACTGATCACTGAAATAGAATATCATTGTATTTTGGAATTTGTAAAATAATTCAAAAACATCTAACAAAAATATCTAAATTAATCAAAGAGAAAAGAGCATGCCAACATCTAGAATAAATGAGAAAGCATTATTACAAAAGCCACAGATATTATAAAAAAGTGGTTTATTGAATATGATCATGATTATGCCTAAAAACTTCAAAATTGTTAAAAACTGAACTCAGAAAATGTGAAGCCAATCAACTGCAAACAGGAAATATGTTGTGACAAAACCACGTCATATCATAATCAAACGCTAGGAAGTTTGTATTATGACAATACAATCTACCAAGTTAAAATGCAAAAATTATCTAAAAGTACACATCACTAGAAAAAACAGTAAAAAAAAAATCAGAAAATAGTCCTCTCTATAAAAATATATTGAACTAATAATTTAATAGATTCTTGTTTTCTTAAAAATCTGGATCATTAGATTTTACTACTGAAATCTAGAAAATGTTTAAGTAAGATTTTATCAGTCTTATACAAACTGTCTTATAAATTGGCAAGAGAAAAAATTCAAGTAATTTGACAAGGTCTGATACCCTGATATCAAAATCAGAAAATAGACTTTACAATACATCTACAAATATTATTATTTTAAGGTATAGGTTCAAAATGCTAATCTATTATTTTAAAATGTAGGCACAAAATGCTAATCAAAATATTAAAATGGAATTTAGGATTAATTATATTAAAAGAGTCATGATCCAGTGAATTTTATACCAGGAATTCAAGGATGATTTAACATCTGAAATTCAATCAGTCCCCTTTACTACAGAAATGAAAAATTGGAGAAAAGAAAGAATAAAATTCCCTCAACAGGCAGAACAATAACTCTTGTAATAATTCAATACCCCCTCATGAACAAAAATATCTCTTAGTAACATATTTAAGAAGATATATCTGCAAACCATAAAGAATGCCCACAAGACTCCTTAAGGAAATAATTTTCACCCAAAGGTAAGGATGCATACTCACACCACTTCTATTCAGCTTTGTATTGGATATTCTGGTAAGTTCAATAAGATTAGATAAAATGCATACAAATTAAAAAGAAAGAGATCTGCTATTTTCAATAAATGATACCAATAGAAATATAGAAAATCTTCTAAAATCTAAAAAAAATATTTGCTAGGTGATACGTGAATTTAGTAAAGTTTAGTAAAGACACAGTACACAGTAAATGTATAATTATTTGATGCAAGATAACATTGGCTTATTACACTATATACAATGTTAGGTTTAATTTTATCACTCATCTCCATACACTATATGTTGATGACCAAAATTGTAATTTCTACCTATTACTGTACAATTGACTCCCTTTACCTATTTTACTTACCACGCTCTCCTAATGCTTTCCTTCCAACAGTGTGTCCTCTGTATCTAAGAGTTTCATATATTCACGTGCTTTGTTTCTATACATTCCACATGAGTACAGCCACACATCATTTTTCTTTTCCACCTGACATTTCACTTAGCAAATACCCTTTAGATCTCTATCCGTGGTACAAGTGGCAAAATTTCACCTAATTTTAATAGCTGAGTAGTATTCCATTATGTTTATCATATCTTCTATATGTATCTGTTATGAGACACTAAGACTGTTTCCATACTTCAGCTATTGTATGAATATAGGGGTGCACACATCTTTTTGAATTATTGTCTATGTGTTGTTCAAATAAATGCCTAGAAGTAGAGTAGCTGAATCATATAGTTATGAGAGATGTATTTTTAAAATTGTATTTTGCATACCTGCAAGAAACATTTGAAACATGAATTTCAAAAATACCATTTATAAATATCAACAGAAAATATAACTTGAACAAATTTTAAAACTATGTGCAAGACCTATACAGTGAAAACTGCAATGCATTGTGAAAAACAACAAAAGAAATTGAGTTATATATAAATGGAGACCTGTATTATAAAAATGAATGGGAAGGCTCAGTATTGTTAAACTGGGAATTCTCCCAAATTACCCTTATAGATTGAATTCAATCCTTATAAAAGTCCCAGTAGATTATTTTTGGTAGAAGCTGATGCCATGATTCTAAATCATATAGAATTTAAAAGACTTCAAATGCCAAAAAAATCTTCTGTATAAAAGAGCAATGTCAAGAGGCTTAAAATACCTTACTTTAAGTCTTCTCAAGTTGTATTAATGGTGCAATATTGATGTGAAGCTAGACATATAAGTCAATAATAGAAAATATGAAAATTGCTCCATGAATATATGTCAATTGATTTTCAGCAAAGGTCCAGTTTTTTCTAGACATAGTGTTGGAACAATTATATTTTTGTAGGAAAAAAAATCCATCTCATCCATACCTCATATATTTCCAAAAATATTCCCAAGTAAATCACAAACTCAAATGAATGTTAAAAAAATACTATAGCACTTCAGAGATTTCTTAAATAGGATACAAAAATTATGTAAAAGAAAATAAATGAAAAACCGACCTACATAAAAATTCAAAACTTCTGCTGTTCTAAAGAAAAAATCAAGGCAACTATGAAGCATAATTCTAAGCAGAGAAAATAAGAACATAAATTGACCAGGTATTTCTGTGACGATTATAAAGAACTTTTACTGCTCAAAAAAAGTGAAAAAATTTTCAACAACACTTCATATAATAATTTATAAAAAGAAGTCTAATATCATTATGTATCAAAGACATAAATTAGAACATTTAGAAATCACTTTGGAACTTGTGATTCTATTAAATCATAAATATGAATTTTTCCATAGCTGTCCAATCATTCTGACTTAACAGAATTTATGTGCCTCAAGAGGTTCCATATTAAACTAGTATAGAAAATGATGTCAGAAGTTGTACACCTGGTACGAGGGAAAAACAACTATGTCTATCATCAATTATAACTTCTAGTTTTGCTTTATATCAAAGGAGTTAAAACTGAATATGAATTCCATCAGTTACTTTAAGTCTACATTTCCTATAGAACTAGAATTTCATCTACATAATAAAGTATCCAGATATTTAACTTTTATTAATTATGCATCTGGTTAATTGACCTAAACATTTATAGACATTGTCAAAAAATATGAACAGCCACTTAATTATTAACACATCTTAAGGTATGAAAATAAATTTCAAATGCAGTGATATGAGATTTACATGCTACTTAGATGGATGTTTTAAGGAATAACACCTTGTCTTCAATTTGTACCAGTGTTTATCATTGTGTCCATTGTATATAATTCAACCAAAGAAACAGAGCCAAATATATGTATATTATATATGTATATATATACATACATACAATACAATTTTTTTACCTGTCTAACCAGCACATACATACATACAAAATATATATTGTATGTATGTATGTGCTGGTTAGACAGGTAAAAAAATGTATACAGTTGACCATCACAAAGAGCAGGTCAAAACAGTTTCTCTAGAGAAAGGGGTAGATGAGAGAGAGAGAGTCATGATCATCATAGGTAGGTCTTGGTGAAATTCATATTATAATTTTCAGGAAATAAATGTGACAAAAACTCTTGATATAAATTTTAGCAATAACTATCTAAATGGGTAACTAAAAGTCTATACTGTAAAATGTTATGCAGATCACATGTAAATTCATCAGAGTTTGAAAATATGCCCAAACCAATGGGATGGATTTATTTAATTTCTATCCTTTCATATACCTAAACATATCCTGTAATGTGGTATATTTTACCTGTAGAGCTATGTGTGCATGTAGCGAATTCCTAAACCGTTGTGACATGAGAACAGAGAATACACATTCACTAGATAATTTTACATTGTGTTGTGTTGACTTGCTAACTATATCAGAGTGGCATGAAACAGGGAGCATTATATTCCTGTTGACTGTGCAGTGATTACATTAGATATTATCTTCCATGTACACTCTCATTGTGAAGTCATAAAGGATTTACAAATCAGAAAGCATCTTTGAAAGTCCTTCTAATCATTGAATCAGAGACTGGAGCCCTAATTATTTCCCAGATGTAGTTATTCTAATTAAAGAATTGTGTCTGCCAACATAAGTGCCTCAAACTTTGAGAAAAGTTTACCTGCTGTCTGATAAATAAATTTTCATGGACAATCTTTGAATCACCAAACTGAGGTGTATCTCTCAAGTTGAACAAAATGGGCTTTTTTTTTCTGTAAGTGATATGCTCTACAATTAAACTTTCAAAATGCCATTAAGCTTTCTATAGACACACAAGTTGAAGGAAGAGCAGAACACATAAAAAAACAAAAGAAGTGTTTGTAGATATAAAACAATGGCTCCTGTATTGGAAAAGAATGATTTATCTAGATATTTAATCGTAAAACGGAATGATTCTGCTTACAGCATAAAAAATGCCTATATGTGAATATATCACTCATATGGAGTGATATATAGTTTAATATTAGATTAAACCAGATGAAACAGACATTTTTTAAAGAGTGAAAACCTGTCAGATATAAACAATTTTATATGGTATAACCTGAATATTGTGCAATTTTGTCTTTTATTGTTGTGTAGTATTCACATTGTTTGAGGTTTGTGATATTGCCTTTTTAGTTAAAGGAAGTTGTATTTTCCTGTACCAATAGATCCTATGTTAACATGATCACACTTGTTGTTATAGGAAAATGTGCTGTTAGAATTGTGTTTTTCTCTTCTTGGTACTGATGACTAATTTTTACTGAACTCTCACATGACTCAGCAGTTAAAGTACTTGGCTACACTCTGCCTGCCCAGAATCCACTGAGTCTAAGACAAAACTGGAGACTACTGTCCCAGGTAATGATTTCGATCTTTTCTCAGAACACCTAAGATTTTTATGCTTCTAACATTGTTTGAAGAAAAACTGACACTCAATTTGATATTCAGCTTTGTATACCTTTATCCCTTTGAAGCTCAACAGATATCCAGAACAGGGACAGGAAACAAAACAGAAGACGTCTCTAACAGATGACTCACAAGAGAGACATGCTAACAAACTCCTGGGGTTCCAATTCCGCATGGGCCCCACCAGCCAGCTATTCCCACGATGCTACATCAGTTGTCACCAATAAGGAGTTTCCAGGAGTAGGAGTGTGGAGTACACTTCACAAATACTTTTTAAGATTTCATTTTGCTTTCATTTTCAACTCATTTTTCTTTCTTTTTTTTTTTTTTTTGGTATCAGTTTAAATGATTTTCCTTTGACCTTGATGCTCTATTGTAAAAGTATGTGGTGAATAACATCATGAAATATAATTTATTGAAATGTCTACTGAATCTATCTTTGCCTTTATGTGACCTGTCAAAATGACATAAGTGGTCACAGTGATGCATCTGTGCGATCACAGCTCATGATTGGAGGCTTATTTTGTCTTTTGATCTTTATATCTGATGGGTCCCTGCTGAACCTGAGTGACTGAAAATGACAAGAGCAAGTCAGTGCCTTGCATCTCAATGGTAGACTGAACAGTCCTTTGGTCCAGGAGGCTGTGTGTGTGTGAATCCTGATGCCTTGTTGGCACGAGCCTGCCACAACATGTGCTCACCTTTCTTCGCTATGGTTTTCAAATTTCTGATTTATCGCTTTGACATTTGACAGAACAAGGGAAAAAAATAAAAGCAAAATACAGTGACAGCTAGCAACTTTTTCTTTCCTCAAAAATTTTCCAGGATTGTCTGAGGAAAGCTGAATCTCACTTATTTTCTTTCTTTCTTTTCTTTCTTTCTTTTTTTTTTTTGTAAATTAGAACTACTATGTGAGAACCATAAAATCAAAACAAGTATAATCTGGTTTATGCCATTTTCTGTTTGCAACAATAGGGCAAAATCATCAGCTTATGGCAATTAATAAATAACTGTCTCAAAGACTGTGGATAGGATTTGGATCAAAGAAGACTGAAAAAACCATTCTAATTCCATATTTTTTCATTTCATATTACAGAGTAGAAATGAATTTAAACACATGTTCAGACTCATAAAACTCTGGCTGTCCTTAATGGACTTCTTAACTAAGCTTGGTTTACCCCTTTTACACTGAAAGTTAGGTAAGGAAATTATATTTCATGTTTGGCTCAGTGATATTAGGCAAATAACTTATGTCTTCTGAATGGTTAACACAAAGAGCTTTGATTCCCCTTAAAAAATACACTTTCTAGCCCTTTCTGTTATTCAGCAAATCATTAAGGAGACAGCATTAACTTCTGACTTCACATTTCAAACAGATGACCTTTGGTAATGCCACAGGGGAAAAAAAAACTTCAAAAACCTTACTAGATGTAATTACAATATATTAGAAGGTGGACATCTTCACTTTATCCAGTTCTTAGATTTCAAGTAGATGCATAGGGTTTTCTTTTTTATTGTATCATAAACAGTAAGTACAATGAAAGATGTGTATCAGCAGTTTTGACCTGGTTAACTAATTGCATTTTTGTCATTTCTTCATCTTACTACCTTGCCTTTCACTGTATGGTCAGACATAAAAGTGCTATTTTTGATCTGTTAATTTACTAGCATGTTCACTTAGTATAGGTGAGTTTCATTATTTGATATGTACTATTTGTTAGTCTTTTTGGCAATTGCTTTATGATTCAAGGTGATGATTTGATACATATGATGAATTTTTCTTTAATTGTGAATTTTAAGTTTTATCTAATAATATTAGGCATCACTTACTGTGATAGGTATTCTGTTAAATTCTTTAGTCCCCAAATTTGCTTTAATTTTTCTCAGTCAGGTACTATGACCTTTGCTTCATGAGTTCAGTACAGAGAGATTTGGACACTTGCCCACAATTTTATACTTGCAAGTATATAAAGCAGATTTTTGAATCAAGTTCATCAAGTTCACCAAAACTACATTTTGCCTCCCAGAACATCCTGCATTGCAGCTGTCTAGGTTTTAGCAGTTTTCTAACCCAACAGGCTTTCCTCTGAGAAGTATCTCAGAACTTTGCTTTGTTTTCCTGTCCATGTTCTAAAAACATCTGTCACATGTAACATGACTTTATGATTCTTTTTTAGTTTTCTTCATTAGCCAACACAAAATTGTTCATCACAACTTACAAGCTAAAAGAGAAAGACATTTGCATACACAAAAGCCACTCTCTTAAAAATAATTACTTAGTCTAAATGAATCATTCTCAAGAAAATAATTTAGACAGGCCCTTGTAAAAAAGACTATACATGAAAATATATGTATTTTCATACATATGAGAATATATCATGTTAAGAGGCATGTGTTTCAGTTTTATAGAGGAAAGAAATTTCATCTCTCTCTTCTCCCCATCTTTATTTTGCCAATACATTAACAGAAAAATATTACTCTAGTAATCAAATTCTTTCAGATTCTAAAGTTTAGCTCATGTCTTTCATTAATTACTTGTAAAAGTAAAATTGATAGAAGATGAAAGGGGTAAACATTCCATAAGGATTGCTTATTTTTCTGTCTTCTGTAACCCTCACATTATCTACCATATAAATAGATAATAGTATGATAGTATTTATCATATCTATTGTCTTATGGAATGGTCTCATTATCAACATAATCATGTTTTCTCATGACCTATGCACTTATATTGCTATAGAACCTCCAAGTTAATATATCCAAATAATTTCTACTCCTCCCCCACTGTCTCTTCTATTCCAGTCTCTTCTACTCCTCCTTGTCCTTGTCTATCATCGTCTTTCACTGAAACACTAGCAATACCCCTCACTAACTACAAATTACCTTTTGGAACACAAAAGTTATGCTATGCATCTTTTCAGAATCAAGTTCACATTTTTAAGAATGAACATACGGTCTTTTTAGTCAGTCCTTTCCTCCATTCATTCATATCAAGATTACCTCAGAATATGCTATAGGCTACAATATGGTCACATTAGATTATGATTTTTTCCATAAGAATCATTTTACATATATTTTTGCCTTATGAGAAGTTCTCACAGATATTTGGTTATAGAATACCTGATATAGCTTCTTTATTTACCTTTCCCATTTTTGTGACATAAAGATGAACTCCTAACTGCTTAACCCAACCCATCGATTTCTATGAAAATAGGGTTTTTTGTTTGTTTGTTTGTTTTGTAGTATAGAGCATGGTCATAACAGATTTGAAGTGCTAATAGAAGAGTGCATAGATATAGTAAAAACAGAAAGAGAATTAGATGCATGAAATACAGTGAATTTGAGGGTATATTTTGTATATTTGATCAAAGGTATTTAAAAACAGCTGCAATTTCTTCAGATTACTTCCCTCCAATGAGATATTAGTAACAGAATACAAGGCACTTCTACCACAACTCCCAGAGCTGTTCAAAATAACATGCAGATTCTGGCAGCACTGAAAGTGGTATGTGAACCCAGGAGTTCTGAGAGATAGTTCAAGAGAAGGGGGTCAAAGGACAGAAACTCATGAATGAGGCTGAGAAAATGTTATTATAGCAAGATCTGCTCAGTTAAAATTAAAACTTGGAAACCACTCCTACCAATATAAAGTTACCTCATGTTAGTCCAAGTAACCTTTACTGTTTCAATTTAATTCCTGAATATTTCCTAGTGAAATGAAATTTTAATATTTTCATATTTCCCTAAAGAATGGCTAAACTTTATTTGTGTTCCAAGTTTAAATCTCTGTTTCTGAGTGTTACTTTTAAGTCATCATCATGAACTAGTAACAGAACTCCTTATCAGACCTGAGCCTGTTTGTTCCATATTAATGACTACATTGTGAAGAAACTGCATTGTTATTCTTGGAACTGAAGTAACTACAATGGTCAAACAGTACTAGTATCTTTTCACTGATAAAGATGATAACATGTATCATGTTCTTTTCTTTTTATATATTTGATCTTTCCTAGAAATGCATTTTTTTCCTTTCATACAGAGGAAGTGTTGACTTTCTGGACAAATACGTAGACATAAAGAAACTAGGAAAACAGAGTGTTCATTATTTCATAAGGACTTTCATTTAAAAAGATCTTTACATTTTAATGAAGTTTGTTGAGATTAGTTGAAATGATTTTTATTTGAGGAATTTGGGTCATTTTAGCAGTATTGTATAGTAGAAACAACATGAATTCTTCTGTTCACTCATTATTATCAACATTTAGAAAGTAATGCATTGTTTCATATTTTAAGAGGTCATCTTTGCTCTTATAGTTTTATAGTTTAGCTTTGAGCTTTCACTACAATAAACCATCCCAGATCTAGAAAGTCACATAAAAACAATGTTGTCAGATCTATGCTGGTATCAGACCATACCATTTTGTAAAGATGTATGAACCATTAAGCAAACTAGCTACATAAAATTCTTCTTGTTACCAAAAGGTTATTTATGCCCTTTACAGAATTATTTTGCATTTTGGAAATTAATTTGCACAATTTTTTTTTGTGTATTCTGCCAGACTATTGAGATCAAAGTATTATTGTACTGAAAAACATTTTTCTATTCCACTATCTCAGGAAATTATCCACTGTAAATTCAGCATCTTTTATCTCAAAGTAGATATTAACTCATTCATTCACACATAATTACACTGATGAAGTGCCAAAGATGTAATTTTGCAAGTTGATGGGAACCTGATATTTACATTTAATTTGCTAAGGACAGCTAAAATTTGATTCTCAATTAAATTGAGTATTATATCATATACAAGAATACAGCAATGGTGTTCTAAAATTTATTGTTGGCATTTTTGTGTTCAGAAAAATGAGAAGACGTTTGCATCTCTCCAAGGCTTGTTTATGAACTCATTCTTTTCACTCATTCAAATAGATTTTTTCTTTCCATTTTTATATTATAATATATAATTATAAGCAATTAATTCAACAGGTATATATTGTGTCTAAATTATGCATTTTGCATTAATATGGGGACTGGACTTACAATGATAAGCCTGGATCAAGGAATAATATAACTGGGTAGATACATAACTAAAGGATAATTGTAGTAAGTGTGATAAAAGCAATAATTATACTATGAATAGAATGATATGAGAGTATAGAGCGGAGATTGAGTAATTACTCAGACTAGAGCTGTTTTAGAAAGTTTTTGGAGGGATGCTGCTGAACTAGTTCTTAACAGAAAAACAACAGCTTATTGCCATTTTTTAACTTTTCCTCCTCATTTTTTATTGTAATAAAATACACAAAACATAAAATTGACCATTTTAAGCAATTCTATACATACTGATGAATGGCATTAGATACATTTACAACATTGCAATCATCACCACCACTTATCTCTACAACTTGCATCTTGTAAAAGTAAAAGTCTATATCTATTCATTAAACAATAATCTCTCATTCTTTTCTCTGCCAAGCACCATTTTACTGATTTTGACTATTTTAAGTATCTCATATAAGAGGACTCATACAGTATTATTCTGTGACTATTAGTTTTGACATAATGACCTCAAATTCATCATTTCCTTCCTTTTCTAAGTTGAATAATATTCATCGAATGTATCTGGCACATTTTGCTTATCCATTCAACTGTTCATAGACAACTATTAATGAGAATAATGCTTTTATGGAGATGACATAAGCACATACAGGTATCTCTTCAAGATCCTTTTTCCCCCCCAATTATTTTGGATATGTCCCACAAGTGGAGTTTCTGGATCATCTGGTGATCCTGTGTTTAATGTTTTGAGCACCTGACCTACTATCTTTTTGTGATTGTACAATTTTACATTTCCACTGATATGTACAGGGTTTCAGTTTCTCCATATTCTGTCTACACTTGTTAACTTTTTAAAAATATTGACCATCCTAAGGAATATGAAGAGTTTTCTCAATTACTCTTGATTTGTGTATTTTTAGTTTTTTTTTATTTAGTATTTAGTAGTATTTAGTAGTTTAGTTTTTGCTTAGTATTTCTTAGGTCAGATTCACATAATGAAAATCAATCACTGCTTGTTAAAAATATGATTTCTTTGTGCCCATGAAATGTTATTAAATGGCTATGGTATCAAACACAGATTCTGCAATTTAAGAACCTTCAGGTTACATTTTAGCACAATAAATTTTACCAATGAAAGAGATAAAAGTTATTTCTACTTGCATCAATATTGTTATCATCTTTATATCATCTTATTGTCTACTATAATAACCTCCAAATTGTGTTAATAAGAACATATATACATATATATAGATAGATTTCACTCAAGTATCATGTATCCTGAAAAGCCTTGTTTTATTAGAGAGCTATATTAGATTAAGTGAGCCCAAGGATTGCTGGTTATTTTATGGGTAGCGTAAGTAATGTAGTTCCCGTGACTCTAGATACTCAGAACTGAAAGTTCTCCCTTTATATTATCAGCAAACATAGTTCCACTATTGTACTATGTTGTCTTGCAAATTTGTTTCAAGAATGCCCCAAACTGCTTGGGAACAGATAGTGCTGTAATAATTACTGGATTTTGATCTGTATGGACCCTGGCTATTCAGCCTAACTTCAGCTCGGACTGAGTTGCTAAAGGGGGTGGGGAAGGAGCTCACCTGGAGTTTAACAGCGCCCACCCCAAAGTCCGGAGAGTGGACTGAGGTTCTTGTGGACAAAAGTGTCACCTGCAGAGGGAACTCCGACCCTGCTGAGAGGAGCAGCTAGCCCACCAGCACCTGGGGGAGGAGGTCACGCAAGACAGGTAGGCTACCCTACCGAGAGCAGCCTGTGGCGTCTTCTGGTTGTCACAGAAACAGCCTGGGAGGCAGGCAGACCGGCCATTTGAATCTCTATGGACCCTGGCTATTCAGCCTAACTTTAGCTCGGACTGAGTTGCTAAAGGGAGTGGGTAAGGAGCTCACCTGAAGATTAACAGCGCCCACCCCAAAGCCCAAAAGCGCTGGCGCTGCTACGAGGCACCAGCACAAACTCAGAAAACAAGGACATTCACTACCAAAAGCACATAGGCAGTGTTAATACAACTATATAGGCTTCAACATGCCTACTACTAGAGCAGTAGTCACCCAATACATAGAGCAGATCCGAAAAGAAAACACAGGACAAAGGAAGAACACAAACAATCAAGCAAGCCCTAAGAAAAATAACTCACCACCTAAGGATAAACAATTTGAAAAAACCAACATGGATGACATCGAAGAAATGCTCCATATGTCAGACAAAGAATTCAGAATCAACGTGATAAAAGCACTCAAAGAGGCCAAGGAAGAGGGGGAAAAAATGGAAAGCAAAAGAAAAGAAACTCTCAATGAATTAAGAGAAGTAGTAGAAAAATATAAAAAAGAATGCAGCAAAATGAACAATATCATCAACGAACAGAAAAATGAAATCGAAACCCTAAATAAGAAACTGCAGGAGATGCAAGGCATAAGAGGAACAACAGAAGAACTCAAAAATACAGGGAAGAGTCAGGAAAGCAGACTAGAAGAAATAGAAGAAAGAATCAGCAAACTAGAGGATACGAAGTAGAAAGAATGAAGAAAGAGAGAGAGAAAAGCAGAGTAAGAAAACAGAAGAAATAATCAGAGATCACTCAGAAACCCTAAAGAAAACAAATATAAGAGTAATTGGAATACCAGAAAGTGAAGAGAAAGAAATAGGACCTGAAAGGCTCTTCAGTGAAATAATGGAGGAAAACTTCCCAAACCTGAAGAAAGAAATGAAATTAGACATACAAGAAGCAAAAAGGACACCAAACTACTTTAATGAAAGAAGAAACACAGCAAGACACATCATAGTAAAACTTACAAAAGCTAAAGATAAGGAGAAAATTATGAGAATAACAAGAGAG
>PVHY01017340.1:0-31634 GCA_004024945.1 Uropsilus gracilis
AGCGAGACCTAGTTCCAAAAAACTAGCTGGGTGTGGTGGCACGCACCTGTAATCCCAACTACCTGGGAAGCTGAGGCTGGGGATTTTTTGAGTCTGTGGTACACCGGGCAACGAGAGCCTGCAGTTCCATGGGCAAAAATAGTGAGACCTAGTCTCAAAAAAAAAAAAAAAAAAAAAAAAAAAAAAAAAAAAAAAAAAAAAAAAAAAAATTAAAAAAAAAATAACAAGCAGCACTTAAGAAATTACGTGTAAAATAAAATTTATTTTGATGAATAGGGCATTAAAATTGCTATGTATTGTTTAAAATCTGAGCTGTTTGGCATTTAGCAGTTGGATCGGGAAAGGAGCTACTTTAGAACTATAATTGAAGATTGGATTTTATGAGCTCTTTTAATTATAAAGTACAAAATGAAAGCAGTTGAAAATATTGTTTGGTTTCTTACATTTATTTATAAATTTTTACATTAAAAATATCAGTCTGTTGGACAACTGTCTCAACAGTGAAGAATATTGTGCTTGGATTTTATCTTTATTTTGGACAGGAAATTTGAACTCCCCAGATTAGATTCTAATCACTACTGTGGTTTCGGTTTCTTAATACCACAGAAAAGGCATTATAATAGATATGAAGAAACTTGGTTTTTCATATTATGTGGTCTTGTGGTTTTCTAGATGCTAGTCTCTGTAAACTCTCATTTCTTCACCTGAGACAAAAATGATACCTATCAAATTTAATGAGTTGGTTTTGAGGATCACATGAGTAAAAATATTTTGTAACCTGTAATAATATTGAAATTGTTTTGCAGTGTGTCCCAAATACTTTACTTTTACCATCTATGTAAAATGTAAATAAATATAAATTTACAAAATAAGTGAGTTTATTCAAGAATATCTGCACATTAATACATAGGCTATATACATCTTGGAGCATAATGTATAACACACTTTGAAATATATATAAAAAGTTGCATTTAGTATATATGTTAAAATATACAAGAGAAAAAGTGCCGCAACAAAATAGGAAGGGACACTTTATGTGTTGAGGTGGTGTGTGCACTATGGTAACAATACTTGAAGGGGAAGATTCCATACTTTGCAAATACAAACAACATTGCAAAGCAATGTTACTTCCATTATAAAAAAATAATATATATATATATTTTTTAACATTTCATTCTTATTTACCAATGAATGACCTTTTGTGCAATCTGATCCTTGGTCTCTTTGTAGCACATTAAAAAAATATATTTATTTATATATAAATTTCACAACATTGTAATCCCAGGGATTTACCCCCTTCCCCTCCCCTCCACCCCCCCCCCCTTTCCCTCCTGCTCAAAGTTGTGCACTTCAGTTTGGTGCTTAGCTTGTTTTGACTTTTTCTCATCTTTTGTTTATTTTTTCACTATATCCCATATATTAGTGAAACCATTTGGTTTCTGTCCTTTTCTTTATAACTTGTTTCTGCAAATATGATTTCTTCTAAGTACATGATGTTGTTATAAAATCTTCGAATTTGTCATTTTTAATTGATGAGTAATATTCCATCATGTATATATACCACATTTTTTTTTCATCCAGTCATCTGTTTTGGGGCTCTTAGGTTGCTTCCAAGTCCTTGCAATTATAAATTGTGCTGCAGTAAACATCCGGGCACAGGTGTCCCTTTGTACCCACATTGAGGTCTCTTTTGGGTAGATTCTCAAGAGAGCAATTGCTGGGTCAAATGGTAGTTCTATTTTCATTATCTTGAGGGTCCTCCACATTTTCTTGAAGTTTGAAACAATGATTTTAATAAAAAATTTTCTTACAGAAAGGCTGTCTAAGTTACCTCAAATAGTATTTTCCAGCATCAAAATAAGTCATTAACCCTTACTAGGTGGTCCTTTCATTCCATATTAAGTACATTGGTATACTAGCATATAGTTTTTAAAGCTCTTATGTTAAACAAGAGAAAAGTGATCCAATTTTGGCAATTCTTCCAGTTCTCATTATTAGAAGAAAGTATAGAATGTTAATGTATGTATTTCACTCTTCTAGGACTCTTCCTTAAACTAAAGTAATTAATCTTAGTCAAAATGAAAATGAAATAATATTTAGTCCTAGAAATTCATTTTGGAAATTTGAAAGTTCAGTAAGGTTTGTTGAGCTGAATATTCAATGTATGGATTATTTTTCCACATTTATTATTTAAAATGAAATGTTTTGTGAAAGTAATCTTGATTATTTCTCAGCTCCTAGATGACCCAGATGTCAAGACCAAACTTAAGATCCAGTCATTAATTTATCCTGCTCTTCAGCCTCTTGATGTAGATTCACCATCATATAGAGAAATTTCACATTTTCCTATTCTAACTAAATCACTCATGGTCAGATTCTGGAGTGAATATTTTACTGCAGATTCATCATTTGAGAAAGCCTTGCTTTCCAACCAACTTGTACCTGAGGAATCTCATCATTTACTCAAGTTTGTTAATTGGAGTTCCCTGCTTCCTGAGAGATATAAAAAAGGACATGTTTATAAGAATCCAACTTATGGTAGTTCTGAACTAGCCAAAAAATATCCAGGAATTTTTGATGTGCGAGCAGCCCCTCTTTTGGCTGATGACAAGAAGTTACGCCGTTTACCTCTCACCTACATCATCACCTGTCAATATGACGTCTTAAGAGACGATGGACTCATGTATGTGACCCGGCTTCGTAATGTTGGAGTTCATGTGACCCATTACCATGTTGAGGATGGGTTCCATGGAGCATTTACATTTTTTGAATTTAAAATTAGTGACAGAATTATAAATCATTATATCAGGTGGTTACATGAAAATTTATAGTAAACCATTTGTTAATCATATTTTAAGAACAAAGCAAATCTCAAGACATTAGACAATCTAACCTAACTCTGCCCATGAAAGCAGGTGATCAATGACAGAATGAATACAGAAAAATTTAATCTTCAGTACATCCATTCTGACACCAGGGAAGGCAAAAGCAATGAATTATATTTCAAGAATGACCAGAAGTATTTGTATTGACCATGAAATATATAATATGAAGATGGTGATGGACAATTTTTACATAGTTCAGGAACCATCAGAGACAAATGTTCCTTCTATATTTGTACATCAGAATTAATCACTATTTTGGGCTTTGTAATGATAAGTGTTACATTTGGAACATTACTTGATTAGTCTATGTAGGCAGAGATGGAGCATGGTAAAGTATGAATTGCATTTCAGGTTATACCATTTTGTCAGGAAGCCAGTAACTATCCAAGAAGCTTCAAAGTGTAGGTTTTTTCATTTTAATTTCTAATGACAAGGAGAAGTTTGTAAAATTGGGAGTAGCCTGAATGAGGAAATTTTCCAGCCTTGCTGTCCAACCCCACCTAATGACAGTTGTAAAGTCAGGATGAAGTGACCACAACCCACCTTCGCTATTAGGGATTGCCAGATTCTTGGTTTCAGCATAACAACCAGCTCCTGCTTATCGGGGAAATCTATAAAACCCACACTCCCCTGACTTTCAGGTCTCAGAGTTTAGGGAACTATCTCACTGAGCCCTCTGGTACAAACAAAATCGCTAATCTGTAACTCTCTGGGTCATGGGCCGTTTTTCTGGGATCATTGCCATAGCAGTAGAACAGTGTCATAAGAAACTTTGCAAATTGAAATCTTCTATTTGGGTAAATGGCATTTTTTTTACTAAGGAATAAGAAAAGAAACAGATAACTAGCAGAACATGCTATACATATCTGTAACAGTAAGCAGTTAAAAACTAGCTATCAGTAATTTTTGACTAAATAAGGGAAATTCCAGAGAGAATACATTAATATTTTATTATTTATAAATAGTCCTACATTAGTACTATGTACAAATGAAAAGAATGCATCGATTGGTTTGGAATAATACTTAAATTCATGTGCCCACATTGTTGCTTGCTTTTTTTTTTTTTTTATGTGATCCCAATTTATGGGTAAAAGACAATGACACAATTACCAACAAATAAATATTTTATTGTTGAGGCCTGGGTTCTCAAATATCTCTAGATATTTTTCCAAAGACAAATATTCTTTTTGACATTTAATTTCATAGGGGCATAAATCAGATAAAAAGATTAGGATAGGGAGTCAATTTATTCTCAAATTGTTTGCAAAAGGAGCCTTTTAAAAAGTTTTAACTATGTCGAGAAGAGTCACACTTTCTGATTTGCTTAGTTTAGTGAAATTGAATATCAATGAGGGTATTTTAAGACAGACATCTTTTTGGGTAAAAAGCAAAGAAAAAAACAAATTTCATTGATTTAGCAATTCTATATTCAGCTGTTTTTTCTAAAACTACTAAAACATAGCTCCACAAAAAGACTGGTGAGGTATATTCATTTTAGCTATATTCACATTAGCAAAAGAAATGGGGGTAGAGAGCAGAAAGAGTCTTTAATTTTTGCTTGTCCTTTATTTCTCACAAATTAATACTATTGAAATATAGTACTTATCCAAAGACACTACTTCTCCTATTTATCCTTCTACTACCTGACTAGGGGTAACTTAGGGGCTTACTTATTGCTCCTAACAGAACTGTCCCACAGCCAGCCTTGTTCAAGGGTCAGCAGACTCAGCAAGTTCAATAGAGGCTAGTTCAGGAGGCCCAGGTTACTGAAGTTTGCATTTCCAACAAATTGATGAGTAATGCTGACGTTAGTCAAATGACTGCACATCTGTGACTAATGATTTTGATGGTTTAGTCAAATGCAGTGAGAATTAAAATTCATTTGAGAGAATACTTTTCAAAAATAAAATCTGGGATTTTGTTATTTAGAGGCCTACTTCTTCATAAGACCCTCAAGTGATTCTAAACAAAGAAGAGTTCAATGTACGTTAATCCAGCAACAGAGAAAGAGAACCATATTCTCCACTTCCATTATAGTACAGAAAAAATAATGTGTTGTTTAGTAAAGAGAGAAGAGACATATTGCCCAGAATTCCTCCATGAGCCTGACACATGTCCTGCACTTGGAAGAGCAGGAATCCCCAGGGAAAAGCGTGGTTGTGGGAAGGCCTTCCATGCAGGAACAACAATGCCTTGCGAATCATTTCATGGTTTGATGTCTTCCCTGGAGATTAGAATGACAGGGGACTGGCTGGAGAAGTAACATTGCAGAAGAGTGACTGCTAATCCAAAAAGCTTGATGTTGCGTGAAAGATGTGAAACATCACTGTGTAGTGTATTGTGTGTTCTTCATTATGCTGGTATGTTAATCACTGGGTGACAGTGAAACCAGAGGGTTTACTTCCTGCATAGATCCTGAAACCTGAGAAGTGACAAGGAAACTAGAAGAGTGTCTCTGAGGAATGAATAAGGACATAAAGATTTTAAAAGAGGAACTGGTCAATTTTATCAATGCCAGAAATGTGATAAGGAAATATGTCAGAAAATGTATTAAAAAATTCTGTGTCTCCTATGGTTATTTTTTATGTCTTCCTCTTCCCTTCCCTGAGACATCCAGTATAACAGTGAAGTTAAACTCTCTGTTTTTCTTTTTCTTTCTTTCTTTCTTTTTTTTTTTTTTTTTTTTTTTTTTTTTTTTTTTTGGACAGGGCAATGGTTTTATTATTACATAGGGATTGTAAAAACTCATATCTTAAAGCCACACTCCAAGTCATTATATTTGTATTTTTGGAAACAACACACACAAACATCATCATGAATTAAATTATCTCCATAAGATTTTCATGTGCCAAATATATATAAAGAGGTCATTTCATTTGAGCCAGAAGCGTATCTGGCTTATAATGGAAAGATTTAGAGATCTGTTTTAGAAATGAATATGGTGACTTATTTGAGAGACATCCCTTCAATCCCATGTCCAAAGAGTTAGTTGTCTACTTAGCATCAAATTCTACCATTTTGGAATAAATAAGCACCTCTTTTGAAATAATGTAAAAGTGCACTTGAAAGGTTAATAAAAAAAAGATTTTGATGTGCAAAGGGTTAAGAAAACCCTGCCTCAGAGAGTGAGGAATATTTCCTATTCATTAACAGCTCTGACACTATTTAAATAAATCAATTTTTCATAATAATGGATATCATTTGTAAAGCACTTTAAAATGTGTTAGACCTTTCTTTAGGAGGTATATGTGCTATAATATCTTGGATATATATCATAGAACAGAATGATTATATAGATATAATTTTGACCTTGTGTGTCATGTTTTCATATATATATATAATACACATGCCTTCTTACAACATATATAATACACATGCCTTCTTACAACATAATGAGATAGATGCTAATATTTATTGTATTTTTCAGAGAAAGAAAAGGGGGAAATGGAGCTTACTTAGTTCCCAAATCACATGGGAAGGCAGTGGCAGAACTAGAAATCAATCCAAGCCAACTGAAATTCTCAGTCTGTACGATGAATTATTTAATGTTATAAGAGGCTTCTCTTCACCTTCCCAGGAGAGATTGGTAGGAAGAGAAGTGATAAGTAAAGACAACCTCAGGAGACCCAAGGTTCTTGGGTCTGTTGCAAAGTTGCACAGTTCCTTTGTGAGTAGTGTATCATGTAAATTTTCAAGAGTTAATTATGCCGAATAAGAGTATGTAGCCTTCCTTAAAAGTCATGCTCAGGCTGCCTACTGCTCTAAGTATATGGATGGGAGGGGAAGCAGAAGAGAGTTTGAATTGAACAAAAAACCAAAATACTGAGAAAGGGGTCAGGTATTTAGAAGCTCATCAGACACCAGCAGAACCACGAGGCACAGTGTTCAATCTATGTCACGGGTCTCGAAATAAATTCCCTCCATTCACACATGATGCAAGAACGAGAAAGGCTTTATTAACTAGCTTAAGTTAGGGTCCACCTTCAGCCTGGTCCACCGCCTAAGCAATCCCATCAGAAGGTGGAGGCTGTATCCCTTCTGTCCCCTGAGTCCAGTCTTTTATACAGTTTTTAGGTCCTGGCAGCCATTGTGGTGGTCTGGTGCCAACAGGTCATCTTCCAGTTGGCTGGTCTCCAGCCGGCTACCAGTCAAGCAAGCTTATCACCCTCTGATTGGTGGAGGCAAGCACATGTCTGATTTCCTGGAGCTGGGAGATTCTTCCGCTGAAAACGACCTTTGGCCTAGAACTGAGGCTTAGGCCTGTCGGTGATAGTTAGGCCAGGCTATGTCACATCAACAGGAATCCAGAGCCAGAAGGAAGCATGGGAATTTTATCTGTGCTCTGAACCATCTGACTTGAGCCTGCAGAGAATCTTTCTAGTAACCGATCAAAAAGAAGCTGTGGGGAAGTCCACAGGGTGGTGAGTAGTGGACTTGACATTTTAGCTCAAACAAACACAGCAGGTTTTTGTCACCAAATGCCAGGAAATCACCCAATCTTGTAAATATGCCACAAAATTTATACTTCTGCACCATCTTTTGGCTTTTTTTTTATTATTATTATTACTTAGACTTTTTCATGTTATTGTTTCTAGTGGAGTCTCATCCTTTCATCATTACTCTAAATGGGAATGTCTTCCCAGGACTTGTATATACTTCCTTCTTTTTGATAAAGCTGGAATTATTTATAATGATATTTTGCAAGGTACCTGCATAAAAAACGGACTCATTCTAGGGCTATTGTTATTTCAATGACTATCTGTTGACTCCACTGGAGGGAAGTGAGAAACTGATCTTGCAATAAAATTCTGAATAACTGACTTTTATCAGAAAACATCATTCTCTTTTGTGTTTTTATCACATGGTATCACTTTGTTTTTAAGTTGATCTTGAAAGGAGAGTCCATAAGTCTTCAGAAAGCCACTCATTCTTTAAGGAGCCCCAATATTGCTATTTCTCCGACTTCCTAGACCTGGAAAGACATGGTTTTCTACTACTTCTGGGTAATCTGGGCATGCCAGAGTCAGTGTATGTCTTTAAAAAGGAATTTAATGACCTATTCTAGCTACTATAACTAAAAGACCTATTCTAGCTACTAAAGCTAAACGTTACATTCTTCAAATTCTGGCTCCATATCCATATCCTATATATCATCCCTCAGGTCTGATGGGGACCTCTTTAAGTGTATTGACATGGGGCAGACTGCTGAATCCCAAATCTGGTACCCAGAGAAGAAATAAAATGCCTAGGGATGAATAAAAATGAAGACATGGCCTATCAGACCTTATAGTATACAGCAAAAAGCAGTAATTAAAGGAATGTTTCTAGCAAAAAAGACCTCAGGACACAGGAAGAATCACAAAAAAGACATCTAATCTTAAAACTACAAGAAATAAAAGCAGAAAATAAATCAATAGAAGGAAGCACATTAGAAAAATTATAACCCAAGTTCATGAAACAGAGATTAAAAAAAGATAAATTTAAAACTCAGTGAAACCAAGTGTTGTGCATTTGAAAATTATAGAAAATTAGAAAAAGACTGACAAATAAGGAGGGAAAGCATAAATAATTAAAATTAGAAGCAAAAGAAATGTTCCAATAGATACTACAAAATTATAAAAACCACAAATGAGTATTATAAACAGGTATATGTTAGCAAATCAGAAAATCTAGTATAAAAGAACACATTTTTAGAAGCATAACATAATTGACCTAAATCTGGAAGAAAAAGAAAGCTAGAACATTTCATCATGCATAAGGAAGTTGAAACACTAATGAAAATCCCCCAGAAGACTGTAGACCAGGAGCTCATGGTTTCACCAATAAATTCTACTAATAATTTAAAGGTGAATTAATGCTTATTTTGTCTTAAAAATAAAATTAAAACCTACTTTTCAGAATAGAATTTATAAAAGATTATAGTCTTTATCTAAGAATATATGTTTTCACTCAAAGAATATCTCTGTCTTCTCAAGAAACACCTTTAAAATGAAGATGAAGGCGTCCTATCAGGTAGTCACACAAGAAGACAGAAACAAAAATGGATAAAACAGATCTCTCTATATGATTTTGATGAAGGTAGAAAGGTTTGAGAATATAGAAGCAGCAAATATATCTGAGAAGTAAACTGATTCTGACCATAAAAATTAGGCAAACCTGAAGGGAGAATAATGATGTGAGAAAATGAAAAATTAAAATAAATTAGTCTGCCTAAAAGAAAAGTAGGCAGACTAGGAGTGTGAACACATAAACATTTGGAAAATTAGTTGGTAGGTAGGTTTTAAAGTGTAGGGATTTGCTTTAAAGTATATAAAGAAATGTTGAACTTAGAGGACTGTATATTAATTTTCAGAATCTATTAGATTAGTCACTAGTACTGGTGACAGAAGCTCACAAAAGAAATGCCCATTTAGATAAAAAAAAGTTAGATAAATTTTCTAGAAAATGTCTAAACCCCTCAGAGATGAAGCTCAAGTTCATTAGCATTTATTGATCTTTCCCAGATGACTGATTATAGTAAACATTGAAATCTATAAATGGACAAGTAGATCAATTGATCTTATAGTCATTATTATTTAATGTATACAGAGAAAAAGGGTCACTTGATACATAAAATAAAACTTCAATAAGTAAAACATATTAATTACAAAAGAGGGAAACCAAAGCTAAGAGGTATTTCACAAAAGAGAAGAAAGCATTTCTAGTTTATCATTAATATATTCACTACCATAAAAGAACAACTAATGTTGGTTAAGTATTAATATGATTAAAAAGAACAGATAACAAGAAAAAATATCTTTGGAACTAAATATATGGTAAGAGGAAGTAAAATTTCAGTGAAAATACTGATTTATAAAAGCATACAATCATATAACTGTAGATAAAATATAACAGATAACCAGGTGGAGATTAAGATTATCAAGTGAGTAAAAGCTTGAGGATTAATTCAAGTTTCAAAATCTGAATGAAAGGATTTACAAGAAAAGAAACATGAAACAGAAACATGAAACAGAGAAGGGAAAGTGGGATATTTGACCACTATTCGTGTACAAAGCACCACAGACTAGGTAGTTTAAATTACAATTTAATTTCTCATGATTCTGGAGTTTAAAAGTCTGACACCAAGGTATATAACAAGTGATTTCTCCTATGCCTTCTCCTACGACTTCTAGACAGATGACTTTTCTCAGTGTCTCCCTAAGCTCTTGTCTCTTTAAATTCCTGTGTCCTAACTCTTCTTTTTAAGGATACAAATCATCTTGGGCTATAACCCACCCAAAATAACTAATTTAAGTTTAATTATCATCATAAAGACCCCATCACTCAATACAATCCTAAGATTCATTAATCAGTGAGATTCATGCATTCCAAATAAAATTTATATGTATTTAAAAGCCCTAGCAAATGCCTTGCATGCAATTAAAAAAAAATACTTCATGATATGTTAATGTCAAATTTAAGACCATGGGGGAGGAGGGGCAAATTTAAAAGGGCAAGAAAATTTACTTTCAAAAACCTAAAATCAAAATGGCATTGACTTTCTTAACTCTAAAAGCATGAAAATTCTTTAAAATTCTGATATCCGGTTATGTGAATAGACATTACATTTAGTCAAACTCTCAATAAAACATGAAAGAAGAAGAAATGCTTTCCAGACATAAATTTCAACAGCACTTCCCAAACACACTTTTTCAGGGAGTTGCTTTTCACAAGAAAGCAACTTGAGACTATGCTTTTCCACTGAAAGTCTGAAGAAGCCAAGATAGAGGTATAGAATTCAGAAAAATAGGAAGACACTGAAAAAAGGCTGAAGCAAGCTTCAAGAGTCACCTCTCAACTCTAACAAGTCATATTTAAGTAAGAAGAGAACAAGGTCTAGGAAACATGTCTCCAAGGAGAAAAACAGGAAGAGATATGTGAGCAGTCATGCTTTATCATATGGATTAGATTCAAAGGTATTTTTTAGCAATACTGAAGATCTTGGGAATAGTTTACCTGGACATAGAAAACCCAAAGAAAATGGGAAAAGGGAAAAAATCAGATAATAAATTCTCATAAATGTAAAAGTTGCATGAGAAAAAATATGATCATGCTATACTGCTTAACTCAGTAATTCACTCATTGCTACAACTGATGTATAGTTACAATGCATTTTAACAGTAGAGTGAACACTTAGTTACAAAAGTTATGCTCTAATTTTGTAGCTGCATGAAAGAAAATAGCTGTGCTTAATTGTCTGTAACAATGTATATACTTACCTTTCAAATAGATAGATAGCATCTAGTTTTGAAAAATAGAAAGTAGTTGCATAATGATGACACTTAGATGCAGGCAAATACATCCTAGTGTTTTCTCATATATAAATACTTGCTTGCCTATAAACCTATTAAGGATATTTAAATATTAGTGCAAAGCACTCTGTTGACCACAGCTAGGGACAGGGTTCAGCAAAATGTGTATGACTTTTAACACCAAAAGTTTCCTTTGATGGCAACACAGAATTGTTTGTGAAATATGCATAAATTGTAATTAAAGGTCTCTGCTAGGAGTACCCACTTTTATGTAGGAATTTGGTGGCAGAAGATATTGCTTCCAAGTGGAATTGCAGCATAAGTTATCTTTGATTTGGAATTTGAAGAATAGCTAGAATTTTGACAGGAACAGAAGAAGTAAGTATGCAAGAGAACAGCAAAAAAGAGTCCAAAAAGAATGCTTAATGGGCTTTGTGAACTGGACTTTAAGAATCTGGATTTAATCCCATGTTAGATAGTTTATGAAAGTTTTTGCTTCTTGAGGTTTCATAACCTTCCAATATTTTGAGGACTAGTTTGAGCTAGAAATAAGTATCTACCAGTGAATTATTCTAGTGTGATAAAATCAAAATCAGAAAGTGCAAAAGGAAAGTTGTGGGGTGAGTAGAGGGGGAGAGAAGGGAGTATGTGTGTATGTGCGTGTGTGTGTGTGTGTTTGAGAGAGAGGGAGAGAGCATCTTTCAAATTACAAACATGATTCTGTCACTGTTATTCAAGTGCAATTGTTTTCTCTACCCTGAGTGATAGGAAACTATATTTAAAATATATGTAACCTTAACCTGTTCACATCACTTTACTGGAATAGTCAGACCTGTAAACACCATCTTTTTTCCTATTTTTCCAGTTTTGCTAGCTTCCTCTCACTTCTGTCATATTAATTCTTCATCTAAAGCCTAGATTTCCATATATCCCCATCTAGGCTTTTCTGGTTAACACAAAAATGCATTCTTTGCCCTGTTTATATCAGGATGAGAAATCCAGAATCCCAGTAACACACTTGGCTCAGACTCTCGTTTACACAGCATATTATTTCACCCCAGTGTTTTCTCATCTCACCTTAATTATCATCTTTACCTTCTGAATCTGTTCATTATTCCTTTCTGAAATTATAACAATAATAGCACATTTTTCTGTACCTCAACTTTACTTAGAAAGTTTTTTATATTCATGTTCAAAATAAAATCCGTCTCTCCTCAAGGATACGTTCATTGTGCTTTCAGTCAATGCACCCTTATACTAAAGAGCCAAATACTAGCAGGATTATCTCATATCTGCTGCATTAGCAAATCCACTTTGCTCCAAATTCAATTTATCCCCAACCAAATTATTACTCACAGTTTCTTTCTTTCAATCTGATAGTAGCTACTATGAATACTTTCTGGAAAAAAAAATAAATAGCTATGCTTTGGGGTGTGAAATTTAAGATTGTTATTTTATCATAATTTGTTATTTCTTATATTCAGGCATTATAAAAAAAAGACCAATAGAGACAAATTCATTTTTAATTAGGAAATTAAGCTATATATTTGCCAAATGTATTTAAATATCAGGTTTTTTTTTTACTATATGAGAATTCATGTAAAGGTTGTTTGAAATGTTGTATTACAGTTGATATAAAAAGTTTGGATCAAAGCATTTATTTTTTTAGAATCAATTGACAAAAATATAGAATATTTTTAAATTAGTAAGATTTGCTAACACTTTATGTCACTTAGAATGCTTAATAAATATATCCAAGAGTTGGATTCTAAAACTTATAATTTAATTCTAATGAAAAATACTTTGAAAAATATGAAACAGGAAGAAAAATATAAGACTCATTTGGTTTCATAGAACTTTTCTTTAATCTGGGTAAATTTTATTCAGTTCTAATCCTATATCCTCTGTTAGAGATTCTCTAGAACTTTAAAAATAAAAATAATAAATTAAAAGACCATTCTTGCATAACAGGATGTATTATGTTCATAATGAAGGTATAAAAAAAGTGCAAGGAGAGGGTTAAATTTTGAAGTGGTTAATGAATAACAAGTTGAAGAGCACAGTACAAAATAGTGACCAATAAAGCAATCACAATTTTTTTTGAGAAAATAAATGACAGAGATTATAAATCATTCAACACACACTGTTGAATGGGAAACATTTTGTATACACAAACTCAAATGATTTTGTAAATATATTGCTACAAAATGAATCAGAAAGTGGGACATTGAAAAATGAATTATAGATTTCTCGATGAATCTGACCAAGAGTAAACATCAAATAGATCATAATTTTGGCCATAAATGTCATAAGAACAAATACACAACGATTAGATGCTTATTATTCAAGTTAACTTAGCAGAGTTCTCTAGTTACACGATTTAAATTCTTCCCCACCCATAAACTCAAATACACAAGATTTGAAACACACATTTATCATGAACAAATATTTGTGAAGCATAAACACTATTCTTCTCTAAATACTAAGGAGAAGACAGAAATGATTAACTCAATCTGAAGTGCAACCTAAGACGCATAAAGAATAAAATGGGTGAGGGACTAGGACACTGCCATAGGAATGAGACTAATGGACTTAGCACAACTAGTAAACAACAAAGAGTAGGGTTTGAGAGAATGGAAGGGGCACCAGAGGGTATAAAAACACAGAGGTTGTGATCTAAAGAACAAAATAAAGAAATAAATTTTAAAAAAGAAAAAAAAAGAATAAAATGATTGAAAGGAAACTAAAATTATGGGAGGAAATTTAGATACGACACCCTGCTTCTGTACCTAAAATTTCTTTTAAAATATGGGAAAATTATGCTTCCTTTTCAACTAGATATGCCATGAATGGAATAGCATGTGTGAAAGCATCTATCAAGATATGTTCTATAATTCCCAAATTAACTGTAGTTACAGGCATTACTCCATATGAACAATGAAGAAAATCACAGATTATCTATTTTAGCAAAATTCAAGTGATGATTGTGCAGAAAATTTATCAGAATCAGGTACTTTGAATTCAAAAATGTTTGTTCCTCATTTTAGAGCTGACCTGTTGTGATTGGCTATATTCCTTTCATGGTTTAGGAAATTATATGTCACTTAATCTAACCCCCTTCCCAGAAACTCAACAAAGTACATCACTAAGCAGATAGTTTCGTTTCTCTTCTGTAAGCCCTTCAGAAATAATCCCTCACATATAAAATTTGGTAGACAAAAGATCAAAGGATGTTAAATGTAGTGCTAAAAAAAGCAAGAACCACATGACAGCTTCTCAGTTTTCTTAATCCTGTATTTGTATTCTACTTCTTCATCAGTGTTTTGAGGAAAAATGGAGAGGAGAGGATACCTTTCAAGAGTTCAGCAACATTCTCAATATTCTATCTATGGTTCATGGATGGTATTGATAATTTGGTGTATATTATTAAGGTTTTTGTTTGTTTTTGCTTTCCTTTGTTTACTTATCATGACAAGACTAGTGGCTGCTGTATAAGTAAATATGTAAATATGTAAATAACACAAAGTTTTGTTTTTTGTTTTCTTTTGGAATGGTTTGGTGTTCCTGTTTTAATACAGGAAGTAGCAAACATAACTGGATCAGACAATTCAAGTTGTTATCTTTTACTTCTCTCTGGCTAATTTTGGTAAAAATAAAAATATTTAGATATAATAGAAATTGAGTTATTCCCTACTTTAAGGAAATCCGAGAGGACCATTGTGAAAGGGGAAGGTTTCTTTTATACATTTTTTTTTTAAATATTATTTATTTTGTTCTTTAGATCATAACCTCGGTGTTTTTTGGAATACCTCCCCCTCCCTCCTCCCTCTGGTGCCCCTTCCATTCTCTCAAACCCCACTCTTTGTTGTTTACTAGTTGTGCTAAATTCATTAGTCTCTTTCTTTCCTGTGGCAGTGTCCTTTCCCTGGGGGAGGGACTGTGTTGTTGGAACCAGGCGAGCCTTGCTGGTAGGTTTTCACTCTTAAGTTTGCCTTGAGCGGCCAGTTTGTATTCATTTGTGATCTGTCCATGTTTTCTTGCTGCAGGCCGTCTTCTCCAATCCCATCTCCATTGATTTGCTGCTTTGCCTTATGGCTCTGGTGTCAGCTTTAGGGGTCTCGCTCCCAGCCAGTGTTGATCAAGAAGTTTCTCTGTGAATACAGGCATCTGTGAATGGTCTTTAAAGATCATCTCCTCTGCCTCAGTTTGCAGTTTTGATGTGGGGCCTATTATGCTCATCTTTGGTCTTCCCCTCCTCTCCGGTAGTGAGGGGAGGACGTGTTGCTCTCCTTGAAGGCATCTCCAAAATGAGGTTCCGGGTCTTCCTGGCCCAGCGAACACTTATTTGAGCATGGAGACATCATGTCTCTACAGTGTTTCTCTTGTCTTGCAACACTGGTTCTCTCGGTTGTCCAACTGCTGTGTCCAAATCAGGCTTGTGGCTGGATTTTTGCATGATCCCTCACCCGTTTTATGATGGGGTTTGTGTTGTGTTCTTGGTCCTCTGAAGTTTAGCTGGAGTGAGAGTGAAATGGAAGGGGCTCCTCACCCCTACACTCCCCTATCTTGCCCATGCGCTGGTACCTCCCTGTGTGGGGGCCGGCGGGATGACTGAGCCTGCGCCCTTCCATGCTCCCCTTGGGCTAGGAGCAGAGGGCAACATGGCTGTGCTGATCCGGGCTGCAGATGGCTGCTCTGTGCAGCAGCCACCGGCTGGTGGGTGTGGCCACCATAAAGCCCATCCCATCCCCCCTCCAGGGCTCACCTGGCTGGGAGTGCTTACCCAGGAACCTTGATCCCCTTTGCTCCCCACTGGCAAGGGAACTCAGACAGCTCTATACATTCAGTTTTAATGGTACTTTTTGTATGAATTCCTAAGTATAATGCCCTCTTTAGGATGTTGAATCTATTGTGAAATATATAAATACAGTGTAAATAATTCTTTCCTTAGTTTTGAGATGTAAAGCAAGCATAGGTTCCATTAATGGTCATGAGATTTCCTTTTTTTTTTTTTTTTTTTTAATACACTGAACAATCTTTCTGTTTTGTGCTTTGGTTTATTCTCCACCATCATCCATTGTGGTCCCTTGACCCTTTCTCTCATCCTTCCTTCTTTGCCTTAGAGTCCTTAGGGTATTTACTAATGTCCACTAGATTTTGTAAATATTTTACTTTATCAAATCATCACTGTGGAAATGCCCAGTATTTGTTTTTGTTATTCTGACTTGCTCTAGTATACATAATTCACTCACTGAAAGTGGTTGAACTAGTTCATCATTATGGATGTATAACATTCCATTATATGGATGAACTGCAATTTCTTAACCTAATCATCTACTGATGGACATTTGGGCTATCATGTCTTAACTGTTATAATTAATTTTTTGAAGCAATTAGAAGTGAATTTGCTCTCAATTTCTTTTGCTATCTCTTGACTGCTCACTAAAAAGTTCTAATCTTGTATGTCTATGCTATATTCATCTATTAACAATAATATTTTTGTGGAGTCTTTAAGGTTTTCTGTATAAAATTGTCATATTGTTTGTAAAAAAATGAAGCTTTTACATTTTTCTGGTTGAATCCTTTATATCTCCTGCTTTTTGACTGATGAAAACCTCTAATACTAAGTTAAACAGAAGTGATGACTATGGACATCCTTTCTTGTTCCCAGTCTTAAGAAGAAAACTACCAGTTTTTTAGCCTTCAGTATTATAACAGTTGCTGGTATGTGATATATAGCCTTGATAATATTCTGGTAAGTTTTCTTTCCATTTGCTTAAATTTTTATCATAAATGGGTATGAATTTTATCAAATTCTTTTTCTGAAGCTATTGATATTATCAGAAAATTTCTATCTTTACTTTTATCCATAAACTGCATTACATTGATTTATAGATGCATAATGTATTATACATAATGATGATACATAATTAATAAATAAAATCCCTCTTTTTCCTCCCCCTCCCATTAATGCTTCATTTATATGGTCAGTTTTCGAGGGTTAGTTTTAAAATTTGTCTCTGATAATTTGTTTGGTTTCTTTATAATTGAAAGTCTAATATTTCCTGAATTTTTAAATTGTCATTTGTGTGTAGAACTGTTCTCCAGCCTTCTAATTCTAAGTTTACATTTGTTGGTAAAATGGGCTTCTTATAACTTCAGGAAGTCTGGATTATTTTGAAATCCTCAGTCATCCTATATCCTTTGACTGGTGAATTAGGTCATTTACATAAAAATATGGAATGCTTCACAAATTTAATCACTCCTACACAGAGGTCGTGCTGATCTTTTTATCATTCCAATTTTAGTATACATCAAATTGTGTCAAACAGGGACAGAAGCTTCCAACCAACAAACCAAAAGAAAAAAAGCAGCACTTTAAAAATGTGATTTCTACCACCCAGATTATTTCAGGTTCTTACCACCCAAGCATAGCAGTTGACAGTCAAATACAATTTGAACAAGGTTTTATGAAAAGGAAAATAACCAGGGAAACAAAATTTCCTTAAAGCCATAAGAGGCCAGTTATCTTACTGTAGTAACATTTCTAGTCCCAAAGTTTCCCAAAACACATGTCCATAATGGTGCCCCTTCACCATTCTAAACCCGAGGCAGGCACTTGCAAAGTCCAGCCTTCCTCCAGCATCTTCTTTTTCCAGTGTTCTGAGCTGCTTGCTCTGTTCCCAGACTCTTTAAACTTTTTCAGAAAATGCTGATGCAAAAATCAACTTTCCAAACCCTTGGCTATCTTCAGGTACCAGCTCTCCATGCCACCTTGCTGCGGCACCACAATCTCCACACCAGCTACTCTTCTGCTGGACACTCCCCCACCATGGATGGCTCCTTGTCACCACCAGCTCACTCTTCCAGGAGGCTTCTGCCCAGCCTGATCACTTGAGTTACTCTTTACTGGCTGGTCATTCTTGTGTCTCACCCTTCCCAAAAGTAAATGTCCCTCAGTTTCTGCTCTTTTTTTTATATCTCTTCTTTTTTCCTCCTCCTGAAAACCAGAGGCTCCAGTTTCCCCTCACACACCTTCCTGGTGGTACATTTTCTCTTCTTCACCTGGAATTTGCAACAAAGTAAAAGAAGGAAGTACCTGTATCCTGCTTACATCTATGTATTTTTCAGACACAGCTAATGGCAATGCCTAAATTTAAACACTGCCTATATTGGGGTCATGGCTTCATATATACTTCCAAAGTGATTACCATAAAGTCATTTTTAAGTCAGGGACATTATTTGATTTCACAATCTTTACATCAAGACAATGAGATAGTACTTTTTCATCAGAGGGATATTTAAATATATGAGTAATTAATTTACTATCAGATATTTGGCAAAAGCAACTTTTTGTTAATGTAACATTGTATATAATGCTGCAACTTATTATAGGAAAATTCACATATCTTTCTAAAACCTTAAAGAGGAAAATGGGATCCCCAGAGTTCATAACCTTGGAAAGAGAATATCACTGACTTATGAGTTGAGGGAATTTATGGATATAGGTCATAGAACCAGTTCTCACAGGACATGGAGACAAGAAACTATAAAATACAAAATAAACTTTATAAAGGAAGAAATGGAGTAAAAATGAACTTGACCAAAAGAATTTTTAAACCATCAAAAAATTAAACTAGATTATATTACTATAAGATTGCTAGTATTAATAGGAACTCACTAGATTGTTTTATCAATAATAATAAAATGTTGACCATTGAAAATTGGAGTCCTTATTATCAAGAATTACACATTTTAACTCTAAAAAATTTTTAACATTGTGTCTCAAGGATTTTTAAATCTCAGAGGAAAAACACAGGTCCAAAAAATTATAATTAAATCTCTTCAGTTTAGTATAATTAAGTCTGATCCAGAATGTGAAAAGCACTAAACCCTTGGGGCTATCCCTCATGACTGACCTCTAGTACATGGAAACTATGTACTAGCCTCTGTGCATAGATACTATGTAAACATTGTGTTGGAGACATGGCCATTCCTTATTTTGAAATGTCTTACTGATTTATTACAGGTCTGACAGTTCCTCTATTTTCTAAGTAAATATTACCTAATGCCATTTTTGTAAAGAAAAGGGACATCGAGAGGTGGTTTAGATCTTTGAATCATGTCATCACATAACTTGACTGTCATGGGGGTGGGGGGAGGGGGAAGATAGCCATTTGATGAGATTAAAAAATCCCTAGCATTTATCCTTTTACTAATTAAACAATATCTGATAGAGAACACAGGATGGTGGATGGTGGTCTAGAAATCTCTCAGAATTAAGCGTGGCTTTAGTTTTTCCCTTTGAAGTTAAGAATGTTGATTCTTCAAAATATAATACTCCTATCTATTGGAACTGGGAAAGCCTGATCATTTTTATTCTTTAAGAATCTGCCAAGATAGGTAATTGGATATAGAAAAATAGAATTTTTTTCTAGGGACATGTCTTTCTAACTTCAGGGGATACTTTTGTAAGAACAATAATTCAACATCCTTTTCCTAGTTTGTGTTAGTCAGTTCTAGATTGAAGCTTAAAAGCACTTATTGCCTGAGTTTGAACAACTCTTTTCATATTTCATGTCTTTCTCTTAATGATGCTTCTTTGAAATGAGGTACATTAAACAGGTAAAAGTTTAAGAAAATGACCAAATGATAGTTCTATAAATATCATCAATTGAATATTTTGTTTGCTGTCATGATTGTACCCAACAGCACCTTAAGTATGTAACTTTAAATGAAGACAAGTGCAAATCTAAATGTACATAATTTTTGCCTCTGAAGATTATGTGGCAAATATGTTTGTCATACATAAATAATATTTTTAAATTTCAAAATTCCAACAAGTCACACAATTTTAGGCCATTTATCTTTTAATGTCTTAACACTAGTAAGATAAACATTGAAAAGGAAACATTACCAATTCAAATTTAATGATCCTGACCATGAATCATGTTTTCTCGTTGTACTGATAATTTATTATTACTTAACCGATAAATGCAAGAAATTAAATCAATACCCAACATTATTTCACAAAACTTTATCTCTTTTATGCCTAGTGAGGAAATCTAAGAAATTTATATCAAGAAAAAAAGAAATTTGTATCAAGAAATTTAAAAATTAATGTATTACTATCATGCATATAGGACAAGGAGATCTGCTAGTTTAATGAGAAGAATGGAGTTAGAAAATATTACCAGAAAAAAATAAGTTAAAAAATAGCTAGCAGTAATGACTACAGTCACTTATCCAGGAATTTTTTTGGGAATCCTGGAGATTTATTCAAAAAGACTAGAAACAACAAGTATTGGTGATGATATAGGCATATGAAACCTACACCTCTGAATCATATTCCATGTTTTGAAACAATGCTAACTCAATAAAAATTTAAGATATAAAGATAGAAAATGATGACATAAAATATGTTCCTCATTATTAACCAGTAAGAATGTCAATTCAATCCACAATGCAATATCTCAAAAACCTATCAAAATAATTAAAATAAAAATATTGCTAACACAAATGATAGTGAGAGTGCAGAATCACTCATGTTACTAGTGAAACTACAAAATGGTGCAGACATATTAGGAAAGAGTCTGGCAGTTTCCTTTAAAAATCTAAACATATAGCTAGCAAAACCCCAGCAATTTTGCTCCAGGGCATTTATCCCAGAAAAATGAATAATTAGATTTACATAAAGCTCATATATAGATGCTTATAACCATTAATAGTCAAAAACAAGAAACAACTTACTGTCTCCTCAACAGCTGAATAACTAAACAATGATATATCAATGGAATACTACTCAGCAATGAAAAGAAAAATAGTACTGATACATGCAATATTTCATTAATTTGTTACCACATAAGTCTTGGATGAGTGACTGTTCAGGGAACTACACTGACTGAAAAAAAACAAAAACCTCTCCAGAAAGTTATATACTATATGATTTCATTTATATAATATTTTTAAAATGATAAAATTATAGAAAAATGAGAACATATTAATTGTTACTGGGGAGTTAAGGAGGTGGCAGTGGGTAGGAAGTGAGTATGGCTATAAAAAAGGCAACATGAGGGATTCTTGTAGTGATGGAAATGTTCTGCATTAGTGTCACCATCATAATCATGGTATTGTCTTACCCTTTCATAAGACTTTATCTTTGGGGAAAGCTGGCATTTCCATTGTGCAAAGAACATGTCTCACTGTTTCAAATTCAATTTTCTCACCTATCCATATTCCCCTCATCTTAGCTTAATAGCTTAATTCCTTTGCCCTAATTTAGTTTGAAGTAGTTCTCTGTAATATTTCTAAATATATTTCTAAATATTTCTCCAATCCTGAAAATCAATGGTAATTTAAGTAGGCAATAATTTTTCAAAATAATCAAATGGTATTAGGCTTTAAAGTTAGCCTAACATGAAATAAAAATGATTTATAGACATGTAAATAATACATATGAGGTAAGGAGGTGTTTAAAAAGTTAGCGATGAAAAAGTATTTGCTTAACAATTAATATTGTTTAGTTGCAATTGTCTGAAATGCTATATTTTGACATTTTAGTTAATGTTACAAAATTTAAATAAAAGTGAACTCAAATTTTTGTAATTTCGCAGTGTAATAAATCAGCATAAAATATTATAAAATGAGAAATTATATCACTTCAGTATATAAAGACACAAATAAGAAAGTTCAGCAAAAAATTAGCTATTTATGGGAACAGATCATTTCTGTAATATAATTCATAACAGTTACAAAATGCTTTTAGCTCTCTTAATAAATATTTCCTGCACTCAGGAAATTTTTAAAATGTCTAAACTATCAAAATGCCCAGTGAGTTTCAGTAGACTGATTCCTTACATTTTATTCAAAGAGTGAATAATATATTAGAGCAAACAATGGGTGCAAGATGGAAAGTGGTTAATTAGTCTCCAACTAAGAGTACTGATAAGTACATAAAAAGTATCAACACATGTGATTTTTGTTCTTGCTTTGTTTCCATGAATAATGCAAAATATTCCAAGAATTAAACAAATTTGTATAGAACACAATAAACATGACAGGAAAAGATTGAGTAGTTGAATAGCCATTTGACAAATGAATAAACTATTCTAACATTTCAAACAAACTTTTTCCATCTTAAAGTCTATGCTTTGGTCTGTAAATGTTAAGAATGAAAAATGCCTCCATTCTTTCTCAAGTGTTTGAATTTCTTATCATGAGAACAAGACAACTTTGTTTTATAGGGAAATGGCAATGTTTAAGACTTATTCTAGATCATCAAAAAATCATTTAGTTGCATATAAACTGAAAAATGATGTTTGCTGTGTTTCTAGACAATTCATAGTTCAAAGAACTTAAAAGCTTTTCAGGTTTTTTGTTGTTGTTGTTTTTGAGAGAGAGCAACCCCCAGCTTCCCAGTTAACTGGGATTACTGGCATGCACTACCACGTTCAGCTGTTTTGGGGGGGCTAGGTCTCTCTGTGTTGTCTCGGGCAGGACTCAAACCCAACTGCAATCCCAAAACCTGGCCACGACTCCATAAGCTGCTGTTCACAGGCACACGCCACCGTGCCTGGCTGGAAGCTTTTCAGTTTTAGCCTTATATATCTTCAACATAAGAATTTTTAATAACAGCAGAAAATTATATTTCTGCATTATGCCAAGAAATTCACACAAGGCATGTTTTGATTATGTAATAAGAAGAATCAATAGTATTGTCTGAATTGCAATTATAAGTCACTACCACATGAAAAGGAATGTTATATAAAAAGGAAACATATTGTTCAGCCTGCATGCCTGTCCTGTATGTGGTCAATAAGTTTGGTCAATAGACCTTTAGGAAATGGAGGAATTGAGAGACAATCCACATAGACCACTGTGTTTCTTTTTTGCTCTTCTCTTATTTTTTTTCTGTCTAAAAGCATTCCCTGAATACAGAAATAACTTTGTAACCTTAAAAATGTCTACTCAAGACAGCAACACCAAATTTTCCTTCTCAACCATCTTCTTGATTCAAATCAGTTTCTTTGGGATATTAATATTACTATTTGTAAGAACTTGGAAGAATATCCTTGAATTTTCTTCCTCTTTCCTTGCTTGTGATTCTTCCAAGATAACTGTAACCTTTGGACCAACTTGTTTTTTTGCACAGACTTATGTTCTTGAAGAAAAAAAATGTTCTTGTAAGCAAGTCCAGAGCTGTTGTTAGTAGAAACTTCCCACAAACAGTTCAGTAGTTTATTTTTAATGTGTGTGTTTACTAATCTTAAATACTAGTTTCCATTTTGGTAGCAGATTTAATCATGAAATCTGATAAGCAATAATTTTGATAACCCATAGTTAAAATAGTGTTAATTTTAAATTTAATCTTATGAAGTTCAAACACAAGAAATTTTGAGTAAAAAATAATTCACTGTTAGTCATTTTATAATTCAACTTCATGTTTTCTTCTTCCACTATGAGAGGGGCAGACATAAGTCATCATCTTAGATTTGGGAATCAGATTTTGCTTCAAACAGATGAGAAATTAAGCAAACAGGCTTCAAATTAGAACAGTCATTGACTAACTGTGTAATTGTGGGTAATTACATAATTTTCACTCAGCTTCAGTTCCTTCATCTGTCAGTTAGAGCTATGAATAGTATGCATGGTATTATCCCTTGTTACAAGACTTAACGGCACACACCTGATCTTCTTAGTGTGAGAGTTCAAAAATTCTATTGAAAATTAATATTATTAACATTGAGTTTAATTAAGATTTTGTTTTTTCCACTGTTAGTTTTTCTCTAGAATTTCCTGAGTAGTGCTCCTGGTATGGACAACTCTTGCATTCCCAAACCATTGCATTTTCATGTATTACCTCATTTGATACTATAAACATTATCAGACCTATAGGATAGATGTTATTGTTCCAATCTCAAAATGAGGAAACCAAGTTATGCCATCTTTTCAAAGGTGTACAGTGAGTAAAAGACAAAGCCAGGGTGAGATTTTTTTTTTTAACCATGGTTTTTATATGTGTCATTTGACTTGAACATTTCTGAGAAGCAGATAGCCTAATTTTAATAGCACTGGATTGACATGATCATTCCAAAGAAGAAATCTTCCCATTTCCTATGAACATCTACTTATTTAGCAGTTACTATGCAGCTATTGTCTATATGTAGTATATTGTCTTATATACTATATATGTAAACTATGTGGCATTTCTATAAGCATAACACACTTGATGAGATTAATGTTTCCACCATATCCTTACAGATAGAATGCTGAGACCTTATTTGTAGTGCAATCAACCTAAGACAGGAATTAGTTTGCACTCAAGGCCTGTTCTCTTAACTGCTCAGCTTTATTTAAACTCTTTGACAGTAAATTAAACTACAAACTTTGCTGCTTTTCAAATTTCCACTGCTCCTGAAATCATAAATTTTAACATGTCACATTGCTTCTAAAACAAAAATAAAATATAATACAACACTCTTGGAGACCTTCTACTGAAGTCTCTATCCGGAATCACTCTACTTTCTCTATGGAGAGTACCTGCAGCAATAGGACCTTTGGTGAAGTAAGACTTGGAGAAAACCTAGGTTCCCAGACACTTCTGGATTATGTGTACAATGAGAAAGGAGAAGTAGAGACCACTTTTCATTTTAGTTGTCCACAGTAAGTTGGTAGTCAGGATGTGGGAGAAGAAAGAGGAAGCCCTGGGCATCTCTTACCAACCCACAAAGGAATCATCCTTATCTCCCTTTAAAATGGTGGCGGAAACATGTGAAGTACATCCAAGTGTTTACTCATGTTTGGAGAGTGCCCATGGTAAGATGTTATTTTCAATCAATAATCAAATGCTTGGCTTTTTGTCACTTTAAAATTGTAGACAAAGTGGTGTTTTAAGTTTTTCTTCCTACTAAAAGTAGGAAAAAACCTTCATTTCATTGCTAAAAATTACATATGAATTCTGGGGCTTTGAGTCCTCTTCTGTGTACATCATAGGCAGGGATTGGTCTTTCAGGGCAGGTGAATCACAATGTATAGGTTTTAACTTGGGTTCCTTTCCATACTGGTTCTGTGACTTTGGAAAAGTTAAATAACTGCTCTGAGCCTTAGTTTTTCACTCATAAAGTGATAAAAATTTAAAAATAACAACCTCAGGGGATTTTTTTATAAGCATTACACGTATAAAAGTGTATTGTGTAGCACCTAGCTCATGGTAAAAGCAACTAATAATAGACATTATTTCACATAAATTTGCATACTTTTGATATATAAATACATTTATACTTCACATATGTATACACTTTAAGGTTATAAGTATGTATGCATATATATATATATATGTATGTATAAACATGAAGTTTCCTGAGTTTGAGTACAATTTTTAACTGCCTTCACAATTAAGGATGTTTCAGCAGCATCTCTATACCACCAATCAAGTGAACCAAGTGTTTGCTTGAATATGAATCTAATATAGTCCTCAGAAAAAATCAAGTGTTCTGTCCACCTGAGGTGGTGGTGATATACTTCAGTTGTTGGATGGGGCATTGATTGGGATGTGAATTATCATCTTCTGAGGTGATATTACTTACCTCTCCCCTTAATCCATAGCTGATGTACTATGTGTCTCTTTGTTTGAGTCACCTGAAATAAAATGGGTAATACCTGAAGTGCTGGTATCCTTTTTATTACTGTGTCACAAAGCATGCATCTGGATTTATCTTCAAAATTTCAATCTTAGAGCTCCATCAAATTTGAAGATAATATATATATATATAATTTGCATCAAAAATGTGAATCTAAAAAATGAAAGAAAAACAGAAGCTATCGTGAACCCAAAATAAATTTCTTTCCTTATTTGAATATACAAATGAGCATGAAAATTAAGTTTTGTTTGATGTTTTGGTAGTGAATAAATAATTTCAACAGTAGTTAAATATTTTGTTTGTTTTAGTTTTAGACGCAAAAATATTTTCCATGAAATGAGTATTTGGCTTTGTTTCTCTCTCAGGAAGTAGCCCTATTTGAGCATCTGACATAGAGGTTTGAATGAACTATTCTTGGACTTTGAATTATTAATCTTGGCTGCATGATATGTAAATAAGACCACATTCACTATGTCCAGTTGCACAGCACTGGGTCAGAAGCTGCATCAAGTTGCTGGCAAAGAATTTCTGTCAAAGGATCTGGTCTTTCCAACAGAATGGTAAGTATAATGCTACTTGCATTAGCCAGGTATAAGAAGTGTTGCCAGGCTCCCCATAGTTAAAGTGACAGGTAATTAAGATTTAAAGTAATGTTTAAATTAGCTATGAATTATTATTCCTAATTACATGTAGAACAACAAAAAGAAATTAAAAGGAAGTCATACTGGTTTCCTCTATGTTTATTTTTTTTTTGTTAAATTAAGTGCCTTGTTTTAATTGCCAAGCTTTAAATAAATTTTATTAAAAGAACTTTATTATATTTGTTAATGTCTTAGTAATTTATATGTTAGCAGAAGGAGACTCAGGAATAACAAATAAATAGAACTACTTACAGAAAAAGTCTTAAATTTCTAAAACTATATGAAGTAATTTATCATATATATTTTCATGTTTGGAAAATAATGTGTTACAGGGAATTTTAAGGCAACCTGAAATTAGTTTAACATTTATGTTTGGAAAAATTATAATATCAAGCAAAGAATGAAATTTGCAGAAACTGTTGTCATTATACCTTTCAGAACTTTTTATAATTGACAAAGTATTTTTAAACAAATTTATAACATGCAATTTGATACCATTGTTTCCACCTTTTAATATCTTTATTTTGGTGTAATTTTTAATTGTATAAACAATATACTCATCAATAGTAACTTGTATTTTTTCAGTGTGAACAGGTAAAGTGTCTATGAGTGAAAGAGGCAATAACTAAAGTAATACTGTGTTATAAATATTTGCTTTAAAGAAGAAACTAAAAAACTTTCATAAATTTTCTTTACTTGTGATGATAATTAGCAATGATTTTAATAGTTAATAAACTGAACTGTATTTTAATTTGTTTCAAAATGTACATTTTTAAAGACCGATTACAAGTAAAGTGAAAGAAATATTATTTTCAAATTAAAATGAATACTACTGATCTGTTTACATGAATAATTAGAATCTGTTGAGAGTTTAATTATTCTATCAGGCTAATATATATTTTGATATATATTTAAAAACATCAGGATTGCCAATATATTTTTAAGACCTACAAAGACTTTAAACTGCCTATCAAATACCACCTATATACTGGAATTTATATTTTCTAAATTTTAAGGCTGTGAATACAGAAAAGCAAAAGAGAAAATATCAATTTTTCATGAAGAAATTTTCCCTTTAATTATGAATTTTTCTTTAAAAATCAACTTATTTCATCAATTTGTGAAATGGTCAAGGTCACTTCACAAACTGAAACTAAAACAATAAAACATACTCAATTGTAAGTTGGAATAAAATTTAGACCTAATTTAGAATCTAAATGGTGGGTCCTGATGTGGTGAAATTGGTCAGCAGATATTACACAGTCTTGCCTACATAAAACCACAATTTATTCATACTGTGAACTTAGTAAAATATATTTACATGAAATAAATCAAGAAGACTATGAACCATCACAAAGTGCATACTCTCATTCACGTAAAAATAATTCAAATTAATGTTAATCTAGGAGGATACCCAAATAATAAGAATGGTAGGTTTGCAGACAATTTTCATTTCATCATTTTGTCTATGTGTATTTTAAGACACATAGTATGTATTTTTTAAAAGTTAGTATGTATTTTAAATTTTTATTTGGAAAAAATGAATGAAATGACCATTCTTAGAAGTAGGACAAAGGAGTAGAGTCATTCATTTTCATCATTCGAGTCCTGGTGTTTTTATCCCTGCTTTCATTTATCTCTTAATTCTGTAGGTGACTCAAAAGCAGAATTCTCTATGACATCAATGTGGTTCTGAATTTGCATGAGTGGTGCTATTGGTAATTTGACTTCTTATATTTTCATGATAAAATTTTTTTTCTGCGGAAATCAATCCTTTCTGCTGTAGAGAAGCTATTGACATAAGTCAGTATATTTATGTCAATAAATATACTCAATTTAAGAATTGAGAAGACAGGAAGATAAGAGTTTTGAAGGGTAAAGGAAATTAAAAAATGTAACAAATAAACTTCTTTGGTAAAGAAAAATTCAATTGTCCTAATAACCACTTGAGTGTGTTCACCAACTTTTTGAGTATTTCCAAAATAACAAAGGAACCTAGATTGAGCTTTGAAGTTTTCCAATATTTAAAGTTTGGGCAAAGAAGGATTGGATCACAACAAATTTCTACAAAGAGAGAAAGGAGGACAACAACCAGATTGCCATGTCAGAGAAAACAAGGAAGAGATGCTTTCAGGATGCAGGAAATTGAAAGCAGCTGGAAATACAGTTAAGAAAATTGTGAAAAATAATCATTGTTCTAAAAAAATTGAAATAATTTAAAAATACTGTTAATTTTTTAGCTATATATGTAGGAACTTTAATTTTAATATTAAATGATGGGGGGGTGGATAGAAAATCTAGATAAACCAAAGGAGAAAAGATACAACAAAAAATTATTTCAACTCTCATCACTGAGATTAAAATTATTAATGTTTTGGTAGACAACTTTCTAGATTTCTTGATTTTATTATTTTCAGATATAAATAATTAAGTATATAATTGCCTAAAATTTATTCTAGAAAATATATCAAATTTATCTTCTAGTATTTCTGAATCACAGCTACTACTACTACTATTACTACTACTACTACTACTACTACAAAATAATTACCTTGAAAATCAGTCAAGTTATAATCATGTTATAGTCACTGTGAGTTTTGATAATGAAATGGAGCATTGGTTTAATTTAGAGATTTACAACATACCTGACCTTGGAGGAAATATTTATTAAATTTTGTTTTGAATCTAAATATTTATATTCAACTCTCCACTCAGCAAGCATTTACAGATCATGTCCTATCTTCTCATCACCAGGCCAGGTATAGAAGATAAACTGAATAAGATCAAGTTGTGAGGAATGTTTATAAGTTTAGTGTACATAAAAGCTTAAAATGAGAGGACCTCATTTACACTGTTGGACCAGAAAACCTATGATGGGAAACCCATAGGTAAACAAGTCTCAAAGAAATGTAGCTAAGAAAGAGTATATGATGGAGCAGGGATCACAGGGAAAAGGCAGTGGAAAGAGATTCAGAGCACTAATGTTAGGAAAGTTCTCCATGCTTTCAAAGAAGTAAGGCGAACAAAGAGAAGAATAATGCTAAGGGAGGCCAAAGTAGAATAGAGTAACCAGATTATGCACACTTCAAATTCATTTAAATATTTTGGATTTTATTCCTTAGTCAGTGCAAAGTCATTTAAAAACTTTGAACAAAGATATTAATATGATCAGAATTTGGGCAGAATTTTCAATCACAACTAGATTGTATGGGGAATAACAAATTTAAGAAAACCACTAGTGGATATGGTATAATTCAAGAAATATATGATTGTGGCTTGGATTGGAAATGGGGTAATGTGAAGGACTCAAGTAATTAACCTTTTTTCTTGAAATTATATTTTGTTGACATTATTGTCAACAAGACTCGATAGTTTGCTATTCAAGGTAAGCTACAGATAACTTCAAAGACATTGCTTAGATTTCTAGGGTGAGATTTTGGGTAAATTGGGGATTTGGTATGGCTGAGATTGGGTGTGGAATTCAGTAGAAGTGCAACAGGCATGGGAAGAAAATTGGAGATTTTATATAGAATTTCTGGAATCAGAGGTGTCTGGATATATTAAACAATGAAAATAAGTATGGGGGAATAAGTATAAACAACTAGAACTTTTAAGACAAATACGGATTAGGATAAATGTTGATATATGAGGGTCTTTAAAGTTAAAAAGTGAAATCATTCAGGCGGCGTGTAGGTAAACAAAGAGTTCAATACCGATACTTGAGAGATTGAACATTTAATTCTTGAATCAAGAACAGTCAGAAAAGAGTCTACAAAGAACAACCAAAGAAAAAGAAGAAAAATTACAAGTCACAGAAAGGAAAGGACAATGGTTCTTGTAAAGTCATTGTATGAAAACCAGGTGAGATAAAAGTAAGATTAATAAAAAATGATTGCTAGATTGATAAATATAGATACTATTTTTGCTTAGCCAAATTGGAGTAGATTGACAAAGGAGTGGCTGTCAGGATGTCAAAACACTTTGGAAAATAGCCTTTTTACATGTCAAAGAATGATGAGGACAGAAACATGTGAAACCAGGGGGACCTGACTTTATTTTGAAGATTGACAGGTTCAAATACTGATGGAAAAGATGCAGTTGAGATGGAGTAGAAATTTGAATAGATAGAATGAAGAGGTGTCACAGAAGAATACTGGGAATTTGAGAATGAGTTGAATTAGGAGTAAGACCTAAACAGATTTCCTTTGTTGGCAGAGGAAAGTAGAAGACATGCACAGGGCCAGGAATCAGGGTGGCTATCCAATAAATGAGCCCTATTTTAGAGAAGTCAGGGGCAAAAACATCTACTAACAGTAAGGTAGAGTGAATGGAAGAGGTTTGAAAAAAACACAAAGCATGAAATTGAGAAATGTGATATTTTGCAAAGAATGGAGAGAGCAGTAGTATATAAGACAATCAATTTTTTAAAAAGATAAAAAATGAACAACAAAGTGAAGTCAATTTGCTTGATTACTAGGCTGCCTAAGAAAGGACCTATCCAGTTTCATCTAACACTGGAATTAGAGACAGATTTCTATAGAAAGACATGGGGAGATGCTCAGAGGAATTTAGGATTTAAAGTAATTTTAAAGTAATTAAAAATAGCTTATCAAAAATATTGAACTTAACATATCTAAACTCCATGACAATTTTTCATAAATAAGACATTCAAACTCCCCCTGTTTAGATGACTGAGGTCTTTTACTAAATGTATAACTTTAATAAAATACTTAATTTTCCAAACCTCGGTGTCTTAAATTGTGAAGTGAAGGTAGAAACAGTGTCACCTCATTGTCACTTCAAGTATCAAATGAGATTATCCTTTGAAAGTATTGAGCAAGTCTCTTATACAGTAAATAGTAGCCATACTTATCGTTACTAAGATTTCTAGCTTCTCTGAATTAAATTTTTTAAAATATGCTTTAAAACTGGATTCGTATGGTACAAATTTGATAAAATAAGCACAATTCTTTAACATTGAAACAAAATGAAAGCTATTAAAATAGCAAAACTGGAGGTATAACAACCTTGTTTTCCTCTTCTAGGTTTAAGTCAATTCAATTTAACTCACAAAACATTTGTCAAGAAATGACAATATCCATGGTGGTTCATACCTGCTTGACCTTTATGCTGTTTGTCGGGTTTTCTTCCCTCCCTCCCTCCCTCCCTCCCTCCCTC
>PVHY01017341.1:0-31632 GCA_004024945.1 Uropsilus gracilis
TTTTTTTTTTTTTTTTTTTTTTTTTTTTGGAACTAGGTCTCGCTACGAGCCCCAGGCGGGACCAGCGGCTTCATAGGCTGAAGCCTACAGGCATGAGCCACCATGCCCGGCTAAGATCTACATTCTTAAAGGAAAAGCCTTTTCTGACTTTGCAGTTGGCAGAGAAGTAATAGTAAGCACTAACTTAACTGAGTGCCAGATGCTGAGCTAAATGCTTTACATACATTATCCACAGTCTTCACAACACTTGGAGGTAGGCAAGTTTATTTCTTAAACTCCGTTTTACAAAGGAGGGGTTACACAGAAGTCAAGATCAAGCTTAAATATCTGCTAGTTGGTGGTTAAATTTGGGTTCAAAACCAACTACCCTGACCAAGGCTCATGTTTCCTAATTACTAAGCCATACAGTCTCTGTAAAAAGTGAGATGATCAGAGGCCACGCTTTCTATTATGCAAATAAGTTAGTCTGTAGCATAAAGAAAAAAGTGAAAAATAAAAAAGCAGGGACAAGAGATGGAGCTAGAGTCATAATAGATTTTGAGCCCTTGGTTCCAGTTGTTCCTGAGGCACTGGAGCGTCCTTGTCCTTCTTCAAACTATATTGTTTCATTGGGTACTTTACTCCTTTCAATAAACTCCTCTTTTAGGTCAGATTAAAGTTGGTTTGTATTACAGGAATCTTACTAAAACATTAATACCCAGAGCATCATAGACAGAGCTAAATTACCTGAGCCATTCTGGATTGTTTTGATTGCAAGAAACAGAGACTCAGTCAAGAGACAAGTTACTCATTACTCAGAGGAGGGTACAGAGTAAATACAAGTGCACTGAAACCTGGATAAACTGAACAGAGAGGAATTGGGAAGAGTTCTAACTGCTGCAGTAGCATCAGTAAACAGTCACTCCCTCACCTCTGGCAGGGTTTTTTAGTTCTCTGAATCAGCACTACTCTCTCTATCTGGACCAGCCTTCTCAGCTTACTCATCTTGCACCTGGCTACAAAAGTCTCCACTCTAGCACCTTAACCTTTATGGTTTTTGAGTTTCAGTACTTACTAAAATCATAACTTCCCTTTGTGTCTCTTATTGCAGATTCCCAAGAGAGAAGATTTGACTTCTGCTTTTCTCTTTAAACCAAACCACTTGAGGCAAAGCTCACTAATACAATTTAAGGTGACACCCTTGCATCAGGTGTCCTGCTAGCAAGGTCACGTGACCAGGGGCCACTCAGGAAGGTCAGTGGGTAGGGGTTTTACTAGAAGGAGATGTAAGCAGGCCAATAACATTTGGCATTTGCAACCAAACCCACTTAAATGTTATTTGAACTCTTGCCAATAAGAAAAATTAAATACATTGCAAACATGGGCAACCCATTCCCCAAAGACCCTACGTAATTATCTCAAGTTGGCAAGAGAGTTCACCTTCTGGTGCTTGTTGGCTAGTGTTTTACCCTCTACCTCAAAGTGCACCTTCTTCAAATTCCCAGTTTCCCCTGCACCTGCCCTAAACACTCAGCAGTGAGATAGACTACTCCACTCACTTGGGAGTCTATTAATTTTTTTCCCTGCTTAACCACAATAAAGACTTTGCTTAGTAAAGCATTTTGAAGATTTAGAAAGTGACTACTCAGTCTGCTTAGGATTTATATCCCAAACAGATGTGCCAAGAAGTCACAGGAATCAAACTGCTGTTATGTGAGTAGAATAATATATTAACTTGCCTTTTAGTAGTTTCGATTACACAGCTGTACAAATTGCAATGGAATCTTCATAGCTAAAATTGTTTTTAGCAAAAGCACATCACTTCTTCAGCATGGAGGCTGTCACATAACAAGCATCTTGAGATGCATTTATCTTTGTAAAATGCATCTCATTACTTGAGAAAGAACTGAGATACACTAGTACTTAACTTACCTTGAGGAATCCTCTGCCTCTTTTCATAATAACTGAATTCGACATTATTTCATGATGAAAATAAGGAGTGCCTAAATAATGTTACCATGATATGAAATGGAGTCTCAGTTTAATCATCAACTGTTAAAGAAGAATATTAGTGTCTGTCTTATAGGGATGTTTTAATGAGCCAATGTGAGCTTTATAAAAAGCTTAGTAAACTGTCAAATAGATGCTAGTTACTATAATTATCATTACATTTCATTTCTCATCTTAATGTTTTTCAAGTACAATTCCTCATTTTATCCTTATAACTCATGAGTAGGTATCCTTATTTTATGGTACAACAAATAGAAACAGAGGCTAATTTATCTGAACTAAACAATTTCTCCAAAAAAGCAAACAATTATCCACTGCTCTGATTTTCAGAGTGTTTCTTCTGCCTAGAACTTAAGTCCCATGACAGTGCTTTAGTGAAAAGAGAAGCTTAGTATTATCCTACAGGAAGAATTCTCTATAACTTTCAACTATGGACATATAATTCTGGCAACTGGGAAAACAAGATAACCTAAAGGACCTATTACCCATGATACAGATGAATCCTGATTTGAATCAAAGTGAATAAACATCTTTAGATTTCAGGGGCTTTCATGAAATATCTTAAGGAAAATAAGTGAGTTCAAATAAGTGGAGTGAGCAATAAGCAAATGTAGAGCCAACTTGCTAAGGAAAAGCTAGTCCAGTGCCAATGCAGGGCAAGGAAACTAACACTGGAGGCAGCCTGGGCATTATGAGAGGTAGACCTGTGATTCCTACTTAGCACCTGCTCAGCAGGAGGAGTTTCAGAAAGTCCTGATTAGTTGCACCCCAGGTCTCCCCTCAGATTTAAATGCAAGTACTCTCTGGCGGAAAACAATTTCCAATTTCAGTTTTGGGGATTTCCATAAATTAAGTTCAATAAAATAATTCATTCATGGTTTTAGAAAACCTACCAACATAAGTCACCCCAAGTTAGGAACAACAGAAACAAACAATAAATGTGTAACTATAAGAAATGAAGAATTAGACTTACAGACACAAATTATTTCATAGCTTTTTACAAATCACTTAAAGAAATCAAATAAGGAATAAAATAAAGTTAGATACATACTTTAAAAATTAAACTGAGCAACAAGATTAAGAAACAAGTCAAACTCTTTAGCATGATGGGCATATGGAGTTTGAAATTAACAACTCATTGAACATGCTAAAAAAATTGTTAAAGATAGGATTAGAGATCAGGACTTTTTTTCAAAGAAAATAACCCAGAAAGCAGCACAGAGCACAAAAGATAGAGAATATAAAAGGAGGGATAAAGGACATGGAAGATAAAGCAAGATTTAGTATATATCTAGTACGAGTTCCAAGAGGAAACAATAAAGAGAACAGGACACCAAAATAATGGTCAAGAATTTTTCTGAATTGATGAAAAATAAATGCACATCTAGAGAAAACAGAGCATTTATCAAGCATAAGTAAAGGAAAACACACACCTGGACATACTATGATGATGAAACTGCACAGCACTGACAGTGAAGGCCACAGAAATCCCAGAACGAAAAGTGAGGATGCACACAAAGAACAAGAAGCGGACTTTTTAAGAAAGAAAATACATGAATTTATCAGTGCTCACAACCATTTTATACAGTAGTTACTATTATTTCTATTTTAAGATAAGGAACTCTGGTTGAAAAGGAAAGCCTAAGATCCTATAGACAGCAACAAGGATGCACCTCAGAAACACAAGGATAAGTGGGAAAAGTAGGTCATAAAACATAGCTTCAGCCATATGCAACAACATATGAATCTTAGAGCATAATCTTAGGATGAATCTTAGAAACATAACAGAGTGAAGAAAGCAGGTGGCAGAAAACTATATACAGAATATCATTTTTATAAATTTCACAAACAAAACTAAGTGATATATTGCTTAGAATATATTCAGATAAGATTAAATTCGCTTTTTTACAAAGCAAGAGGGTGATTGCAACAGGCAGAACATTTGTGTGCCTTCCTGTCACAAATTCATCTGTTGAAACTGAATCCCCATTAGCGGTATTAGAAGGTGGTGTCCTTGGGGGGTGACCAGGACTTGAGAGAGCATTCACGAATGGCATGAGTGACCTTATAAAAAAGAGGTCTGGAAGAGTTCCCTCACCCCTTTCAAACTGTGAGATTGTCATTTAGGAACTGGGAAGTAGGTTCTTATCAGTCAGGGACTTCAACCACATAGGCAGCCTCAGCTACTGTGAAAAATAGATGTCTATTGTTTATAAGTCACTGGGTCTCCGATATTTTGTTATAGCAGCCTGAATGAACTATTTTAAGATATTCTATTTTTACTAAAATAGGAGAATACACAAAATTCAGGATTGTGGTTATCTTTTCGGAGGTTAAACAGAAAGACAGAACAGGGAGAAGTCCTTACTGCAAAGGTAAAGGTGATGTTACAGTTCTGGGAGATAACAGGCACTCATTTTATCATTTTGCTTCAAAATTACATATATGCCAGGCCGGGCACGGTGGCTCGTACCTGTAAGCTTCAGCCTATGAAGCGGCCGGGGCTAGGGATCACGGTTCGAGTCCCGCCTGGGGCCCGTAGCGAGACTTAGTTCCAAACAATAGCTGGGTGTGGTGGCGCACGCCTGTAATCCCGGCTACCTGGGAAGCTGAGGCTGGGGATTGCTTGAGTCTGTGGTACCCTGGGCAACAAGAACCTGCGGTTCCTCGGGCAAAAAGAGCAAGACCTAGTCTCAAAAAAAAAAAAAATTACATATATGCCACTTATATTCTTCTGTATGTATCAACTGTTACATAGAAAGAAAATAAATTGACAAAGGACTAATCTTTAACTACAATTTTATAAGGTCTATTTAAAAACCACTGGTTAGTCCTTCTCAGTGGTGACTAAGAGATATCATCAGTCTGGAGTTTAATTGCCTAATTTTTATATTGAATCTCAGAAAGGCTACCTACATATTTAGTGGAAGACAGTGATGGAAGTCATTCCTAACTTGGGATTTTTAGTTCCTGATCTTGTATGTTCTCTCCAAGTGGGATCGTCTATTTACTAGCATTGAAGAAAGGTGTACCAGTCACATCATTTATGAGTATTTCTAACCTTGTATTCGATCTAGCAAAGAAAAATTTCAACATAGGAAAAAATGTTTTTAGAATAACTATATTAGGAAAAACTCATTTCCTTTTATGTATGATGTCATGTAATTAAGTTGGTAACAAATTGAAAAAATTGATGTTCTTTTTTGGCAGTAAGATTATGAAATAAATTCATTTCTCATATCAAAAATTTTATGAACTAATTTGCTCATTTTTAAAGTAAATAAAACCCCTTGGGTTTCTATTTTAGTCAGAGAGATTTATTCAATAAACTCTGTATAGATGTATTTGTACTGGACTGAATTTACATGTTAATCAAATTCTAATTGCCTTTCTTGGCCAATTTTATGCAAATATATTTACTGCTATTTAAACATTTTTCAGAATGTTTGGAAAGTGCCCGGAATCACTAATTAACAATTAGAAAGCAAAATCAAAATTCTTTGATATTTTCCTTTTTCATTTTAAGAAAAAGATCTTTGATATGTTATTTTACTTTTCAGTCCTTATAATGAATTCAAAATTACAAGGTTAATATGAAATTATTTCTCTTTATTTTCTATTTTTCCCACAGTTTGTAATTTTCATTAAAATATCTTTGAGTTAGGCTCTCGTTGCCCGGGGTACCACAGACTCAAGCAATCCCCAGCCTCAGCTTCCCAGGTAGCTGGGATGACAGGCGCGCACCACCACGCCCAGCTATTTTTTTTGGAACTAGGTCTCACTACGGGCCCCAGGCAGGGCTCGAACCGCGAACCCCAGCCCTGGCCGCTTCATAGGCTGAAGCTTACAAGCACGAGCCACCGTGCCCGGCTCTGAGTTTTATTTTTTATGTACAATATCCAATGCATAGTCAATGCAATAAAAGATGTCTACACTGTCTTCTCCTCGTCAAAGTCTATAAAAGTGATCTATTCTCAAGCAATTTACCAAAATTCTCAACATCTCATATTCTTTTGGACCAGGAAGGTGTTTACCAAGCAAAATACATTTTCCTTTCATGAAAAATGAAGATTTGTTTTCAAAAGGGGAAACCAGGTTTAATATATTATGAATTGGAAGGTATGATTTTAAATATTTCTGAATAATTTTAAATTTTATCACTTTGATTAATGACATAATCTGAAATTAATGATATAATTAAGACATCAAAATATATTCTTATTGAACCTGTATTTACTCAAAAGACACCAAGTTCAAACTCTCCTTTATACCCCCTTTTTAGTTTAAAAAATAATATTCGTTCATTTAAATATTTGTAAATATAGAGAAGATTTTGACATTTCAGGACATTTGCCCACAGCCCTTTATGATGCCCCAAACTTAAAACAAACAAAATAGCAGCAACAATAAACACTCTACAACATAAAATTTGGTCTACAGAGAGAAAAATTAAGTTGTGCAAGAGAAAAGGAATACAAGAGAGCCCTGTAGCCAATGACAGCTGCTTCCTGACCCCCGACTACCTCCAAGCTTGAGATAACACTTTATCCCTATATGCTCCTCAACATCTTCAATTTATTTCAAGCTAGTTTCTGTTAACCTATATCAAGATGTGTACCTAATACACATATTTATGCTGAATTATCTGGTAATATACATGTAAGTCATTCTATTGCATTGACCCAGTGATTCTCAGTTCATCTTTTTGATATTTTTCTAACACTATAGATTTAAAGAAAGAAGTTAACCTTTTGTTAGAGAAAGGTACCTGAGCCAATTAGAGTCTATCTGACTTTTGTGAACAAGATTTCAGGGCTCAATGAGCTTACCATGTAAGGAGTGTCCCCGACAAGAGGCCGCCCTTCTTATCTGGATATTCCACAGGTTACCTTGTGCAACTGGATTTAGGTGATAACAACAGAGTAAAAGGATTTCAATATACCAGTTCTCTGTAATATAAGTAGTATCTATTTCTTTGAAGTCTAATACTGAAGTCAGATGCTTAGCTTTATGACTTCCTTTTCTCAAACAAGAACATACATAAGTCAGTTAGCATTATCAGGAAGTGATCATTTTGCTGAAAACATAAAGCCTTTTGGGCTTTCAATGAAAGTACTAATTTAAACCATCCCTGAATGAATAAATATTCAAGAAGAGTAGTATATAAATTTGCTTGCCTCAAGCTAACATAAGTATTTATGAGTCTATCATATGTGTGTTCTTCCTTGGATTTTTTTCCTTTTATTTGAAAAGTGATTCTTTCACCAGAATACCCTTTAGGAATCAAATTTAGATACACAGCAGTGACAGCCTAGATCCTGCCCTGTGTATAATAAATCAATCGATGCAACTACTTTCCATTAAGAACAGTTCACTAATAGCCTAGTGAGCATGCTTTAAATTAACTTGATTGTGCAAGAACCCAGTCAAGTTGTAAATCTATGGATTATTGTCTCACCATATCTATTTCTAAGTTTTGTAAGAGTACCTTAAAGGGTGAATTCTTTTTTTTTTAATTTTTTTATTATTTATATATACATTTCACAACATTGTAATCTCAGGGATTTGCCCCCCCCCCCATCCAGGGTGCATTCTTTATAATGAACATTTTAGCAACATCAGATTGAAATTACATACATGTCTCAAAATACTCTGTAAACTCTTCAAAGCAGGGATTATGTTTTTTTCTTTCTAACCTCAGAATCCGGTGAATTGGAGAGTCATTTAGTAACACATGGAATTGGATTAATAGCAGTAATGGGAGAGTTCAGCCAGAAGAAATGATAATATGGAAAGAATGTGGTACTAAACTTAGCAAATGGGCAGATGCCAAGGATAAGGAAAACATGGAAAGTCATTAGGGCAAGTATGAAACAAAATGTTCATCCTGAAATACAGTATACCTAGAATATGAATATGGGTAGTTTTCCTGAGCCTTACTCTTTTGGCAGTGAGGTGGATTTAAGAATTAGATTGGATCTGCACATTGAATCAGAATGGCAGTGTGCAGAGAGAGACAAGGGAACCTTGTTAATAGCAAAGAAGTCAGAATTCAGCTGCCTGTGGTGAAGTGACTATGTAGGTATGTATCTCAACAATAAAGTCATGTGTGCAGGGGATGTAAATTTATTTTCCTCTAACACTTTCTAGTACAATTTTCCATTTCATCAGGTGATTCAGTCAGGATGTAATAATATAACAGAAATCACTGCAGGTGTTTCAGACATGAGGTGATTAAATGGAGAATAAGCTGTTTACATCTCTTTGAAAAGGGCTTAGCAAAGATAAGGGAACCCACCAATATGAAGAAATAAGGAAATGGAAGAAATTTTAAGTGCTACCTCACCTATTAGTCTGCCTGGCCAAAGCAGAGGAAATTTGGGAGAACAACTGAAAACCCCTGCAAAACTTCACTTTGCTGTTTGTTGAGGTCCATGTACCTTTGATGGCAGAGAAACAATAATGGCTTCTGCTTCTCTGCTATCCTCAAGAACTGACTTGAGTGCCTCTCATTCATTGACTCAATCTAAAGAAGGCTGTTAACAAGGGAGTTTGATTAGAGTAGTCACTAGACTTCCTGCTCTTGTATTACTGAAATGAGCTTACAAAGTAGGAAAGATTTTCTTAAGGAAATCTGCTTTGGAAAGTCAGGGTCTGTTGTGACGCCATACACATTAAAAATATTTTTCTCCCAAGCCCAGCAAGATGATGGCAGACGGAGGCTTTCCTCCTCTACATATTCACGACCAGATTACAACAAAATGAAGTCAACAACCCCCCACTCCCCGAAAGACAAACTGATGTTTATTATGTACATCAGAAGCAATGGTGCCATAAAAAGGGGTAAGAAAGCTATAATTAAACTGTGTTTAGAGCAGAACAGCTCAGTAGAACCCATGAGAGGAAAGGGCAACTGGTGCATGGAGCCACTTTGCTGTTGTTAACTTGCAGGTCACACCCACAGAAAGAACTTCAAAAACCAGGCACTACACCTGAAAAACGGGGTATACAGAGTTGAAGCGCTAGATAGATTTACCACTGAAGAACTAGAGGAACAAGTGTGCAAAGTGATGATGACTGGTTTGAACCTGAGTTTCCCAAACTAAAGCAATTGAACCCCAAACTGACTGGAAAGCCATACTGGATGACCCATATCTCCTCATAAATGAGGCTATAACTTGTAGCTTGAGGTTGTGATGTGCTAAATACCTGCCTGACCCCTATCCTGAGTCAAAATTGAAGCAAAACAGAATGCTTTCACTGACCCGAGTTTGAGGCACCTGAATCTTAATAGAAGGATCAAGCACCCAAGGCAAGTCTCCATACTGGAGAAGTAAAGATTACAAGTCCTGACTAGTATAGCTCTCTCTGGTGTTACATCTATTGTTCACCCTCAGTCTAGGAAGTGAAGCTGGCATAATGAGACATTTTGAGACATTTCTGAGGAACTGGCCTAGGGCAAAGGATCACTGTGGATCTCCATCACACAATTCAGGTATTCACAGCACTGTAGGTAACTTTCAGTGTCCTACTGCTTCAATTCCTTCCTACCAATTACCCCTTGCTGCCACCAGTACCCCAGCAACCTGAAGAGGTGCAAATTATAGACTCCTAAATATCTTGGTTTAAAAATTGAGTATTATACCAAGCTTCTTTTAGGAGTCCTATAAAGTAAATTTACTAAGATTAGAAAAAGAGGCCGGGGCATCTTTCCTAGGTGGTAGCCTAGGAAACCATGGCCGGGGTCAGGTATTGCGGTTCTAGTCCTGCTGGGGGCACGAAGTGAGACCTAGTCCCCAAAATATAGCTGGGCGTGGTGGTGCATGCCTGTAATCCCAGCTACCTGGGAAGATGAGGCTGGGGCTTGCTTGAGTCTGTGGTACCCCAGGCAACATGAGCCTGCAGTCTCACAGGCAAAAATAGCAAGGCCTAGTCTCAAAAAAAAAAAAATTAGAAAAAGAAGTTCCCTATCACAATCCTTGAAAACAAAAAGAATAGACAGGAAAACATATCACACATGTTGGAGGAAAAAAACAAACCCTAAGAGAAGTCTCAATCCAGGATAACTGTGGAATATACGTGATGAAGAATTTAAGGTGACAGTCATAACCATGTTTGACAAATTAAGAAAAATAATCAATGATGAAAAAGAGGAACATGACAAAGATTGAGAAAACATTAGAATGAATCAAAGCATACCATAGCTGAAATAAAAACTACAGTGAGGATCCCAACAGTAGACAAACACAAGTAATGGGGAAAACTTGTGAAAACATGAAAGCATAGAGGCAGAGGACACACAAAGAGGACAAAGAGGAAAAAGAAATCTTAAAAGTTAAGTTTAAGAGCTCTTTGGGATAACCTAAACGGAAATGACATCTGTATCACAGGGGTCCCAGAAGAAAAAAGAGAAAGGCATATAAAATTTATTTAAAGAAATAATTTCTGATAATCATATCAATATGGGAAAACAAACCAGACATCCTGATCCATGAGACCCAAAGACTTTCAAATGAATACCAGACCAAGATGCTCCAAAACACATTAAATTGAAGTGCTGAAAGTCAACGACAGGGACAGCATGTTAAAAGCATAGAGAAAAAGGAGATTATTTTAGACTGTCCATAGCAGAAACTTACTGACAAGAAAACTTACAGACAAGAAAGGAATGGCAGGGGATTTTAAAATGATCAAAGAAATAGGTTTCTAGCTTGGAATACTTGATCTTACAAGAGTCTCATTCAAGACGGAATGGTAAGGAACTTCACTAAAAAACAAAAATTAAAAGAATATACTGACATCAAGCTGGACATGAAATACTAAAGAAGTTACTGTAAAGCAACAATAAAACAAACATGGAGGTAACATATACCTACATTATACAACAAGGGGGAGGAGGAGAGTAAAAATGTGGCTTATCAAACAAGTTTGATACACAGGCCATAAAAACAGTTCATCATATTCTGATCTCAGCAGAACCTGCACGAAAATCAGTAGACCTAAGACAATGGAAATAGAACTTAAATATATAAAACAAAGATGTCAAAGATAAAAAGACAAAGAAACAAAAGAATGGAAATAAATGAAATACAAATGAAAAGGACCAATGAAACTACGAGTTGGTGCTTAGTAAGATAAACAAAATTGATAAACCTCTATATATAAGTTTAATAAAGAGGGAGAACATGACTAAGCAGAATTATAAATGAAAATGGAGAATAACCACAGATGCAGAAAAATACAAAGGGTCATAAGAAATTACTATGAACAACTATATACCAATAAATTAGATGACCTTAAAGAAAAAAAAAACATATTTCTAGAACAATACACTGTACCACGATAAAGCCAGGAAGAAACAAAAGAATTGAGTAAACCAATCACAGTCATGGAATTAAAATAGTAATAAAAATCTTCCCCAAAATGAAATCCCAGAGCCAGATGGCTATACAAGTGGATTCTATTCAACCTTTATAGAAGAACTTATGCCTATTTTGCTCAAATTATTTCCAGAACTCAAGAGGGAATGCTCCCTAATACATTCCATGTTATCAACATTACCCTAATATGGAAACCAGACAAAGACAGCACAAAGGTACAGGCCAATCCTTAATGAATACTGATGTTAAAATCTTCAGCAAAATACTAACAAAAAAAATTAACAGTATATTACAATGATCATACATCTTAAACAAGTAAGATTTACCCCAGGGATGAAAAAGTATGGTTGAATATTCTGGAATTCATCAATGTAATATATTACATGAACAAAAAAATAAAAACCAAATGATAACATCAGTAGATGCAGAGAAAGTATTTGATAAGATCTAGCACTAATTTATGATAAAAAGAAAACCCTCTAAACAATATGGAACTAGAAAGACTCTACCTCAACATAATAAAGGCCATATATCACAAAATGTATCACAAACTTATAGCCAACATAATACTTATTGATGAAAAACTGCAGAATTTCCCATTGAGATCAGGAACAAGACAAGTCTACCCATTGTACCATTTTTGTATAATTTAGGACTAGAATTTTTTGTTAGAGCAATCAGACTATAGGAAAGAAAAGGAATTCAGATTGGGGAAGTGAAATAATCATTATCCGTAGTTAATGTGATACTAAGTATAGGAAAACCTAGAGACTCCATCAAAAACTATTTGAAATAATAAATGAATGAGGTAAAGTGGCAGTTACAGCACAGAATCAGCATATAAATACCTGTTGTACCAGTGGGGAAGGGATATAATGGGCTATGGTAAAAGAGTATGTGTGCCTTAGTGTTGGGTGTGATGTGGTGATACGCCCCTGAGGAGGTGTGATTTGATGCCTCGAATCACGTACAGTGTAGTAAACCAATGTTACCTCAAAAAGATGCTTTTTAATTTAAAAAAAGTATCTTTGTAAGTATATACTAAGCACAAAAAGGAAAAGAAGGTCGGGCATGGTGGTGCATGCCTGTAAGCGGCAGCCTAGGAAACCTCAACCGGGTCCAGGGATCGAAGTTCGAGTCCCGCTGGGGGGGCCGGGAGGTGGGGGCGTGGCACATAGCGAGACTTAGTTTCAAAAAAATATAGCTGGGCATGGTGGCCTGCACCTGTAATCCCAGCTACCTGGGAAGCTGAGGCTGGGGACTGCTTGAGTCTGTGGTACCCCCTGCAACGTGAGCCTGTGGTTCCACGGGCAAAAATAGCGAGACCTAGTCTCAAAAAAAAAAAAAAAGAAAAGAAAAGAAAAGCAAAAGAAATTAAGAAAATCATTTCATTCTATTTAGTCTTACTCTTAAGAGTCTTACCCCTCTTGCTCATCCTTTAAGATCCAATTCAGAGTATGTCTTTCTCAACCCTTCTTCAGAGCCCACCTTTATCCCCCTACTTTCACCATTCTTTCAGCTGGACTATGCCCCTCCCCTAAGTTTCTGGAGCATGCCATTTCCCCTACTTTTCAAGCACTGATAACTTTGTACCTTGCAATATACTTTAAGCCCATACCTCATCTCCCGCGTTATAAAGGTTAGTAAGCATCATCACTCTGTTCAGGATTTAAGTCTGTTTCAAACCTGTGTTCCTGGACACCTATCACCGGGTCTTTTACATAGCAGGTGCTCAGTTAACATTCGCTGACTCAACCACTTGGCTCTTGCTTCATTTTATTTATTTATTTATTTATTTATTTATTTATTTATTTATTTATTTATTTATCTATCTATTTATTTATTTATTCATTCGTTTGTTTGTTTGTTTGTTTGTTTGTTTTTGAGCATAGGTCTCACTATTTTGCCCGGGGTACCACAAACTCAAGTTGCCTGGGGTTCCGCGTACCCAAGCGATCCCCAGCCTCAGCCTCCCAGGTAGCTGGGACTACAGACGCCCACCATAGCGCCCGCCTGCATTTTCAAGACCAGGTCTCGCTATGTTGCTGGGTGTAGTCTTGAACCCACGAACTCAAGCGACCCCTGACCTCTTGCCCCCCAGCGACAGGTGCAGGCCACCAGACCTGTCTCTTGTTTCGTTTTAATTAGCTTTCCATTGAACTCCCTCACCTATTTGGGAAGTTCGCTCATTCCCTTTCTTTCCCTTTCTCTGTTCTTTCTACAACAAATCTCATCTCTCACCCTTCCTTCCGTGTGTTATCTCTTATTTAAATGCAAACAATGCTCATTTAAAAACTTGTCCTTTTAAGAAAAACTGCTATCTTTTTTTGTCTCCTACTCTTCCTAATGCTCACATTCTGAGTCCTACTGATACAGACTGGCCTGAAGGTTCACTCTAACCAGGTTTCACCTGACCAAAAGGCAGGGATTGGAGCAACACAGCTTACTCCCACCTTACCCAGTCTAGGAAGGGCTCTTCCTGGAACCAAGTCCAACATTAATAACATGGTGAAAAAGGGAGATGAGAGTAGCACCTACCTTATAATTATGGTACATTAGTCCTAATATAAGTTTGTGTGTGTGTGTGTGTGTGTGTGTGAAAGGCAAGACCTAACTTGTTCTAGATATAACTTCATATAATAAACAAGGTCCTATAACATTTACCCAGTTGTTAATGTAAAAATACTAAACCTGAAAGAGAAATATGCCTATGAAAACTAAATACTATTGGTTTGAGTTTTTCTAAGCAATGACTAAAACAGAGACACATTCACAGGCACACACTTTTTAGAGAACTTCTTCTAACCACAACACTCTGCTATATTAGAGGGGAGGTGTATCTGTCACATTTGTCAGTGAGACTCAGGTTTAGTGAATTCTGTTCTTGGGCTCCAGATTTACAGCAAGACAGTGAACTTGCCTAGAAGATCATTTTGTGTATTAAATAAACTTTCTTGAACTCTCAATTCTCATTTTGGCACCTTCTTTGTACTCTTGTCTCTGTTTCTTATAAATGACACTTAAGTTTCCTTATTTTCCCTTCTGAAAAAAAATTGCATTAGATAGTGTGATGTTATAGTGAAAAATCAACATAACTACTACTAGTTGTTTACTCCAAATATGGTGTCTCCTTTTTCTGTCATATTCTTGGGGGCATTGAAGTACCAAGCTAAAAGACCATGACTAAAAACTGAGCAATTCGATGCTGAAATGTTATGAGGGACATAGTGACAAACTCCTTAGAGGTGAAGTTAATTTACTGGGAGATGCAGTCTTCCCCCCCCTTTTATTTTCCTGTTTGAAATGTATATGTAATGATTAGATTTCCAATAGCCATCTTGGATATCACTAGCTATGCACAGAATGGTTGATCTGTAATATAAAAGGAACCTGGATATCTGTTAATTGTGTTGCTCCCAGAATCAGCCCTAAATAGCTCCTTCTAAACCTCTTTCACTGAAAGAGAAAGGAGCGACTTCATTTAAGTCAATGTTATTTTGAATTTTCATTGCATACAGCTAGATCTAATCATAATGGGTAAAATAAGACTAAAAACACATTTTTTTGAGTTCTGAATGGACAAATTAGAATTTACTTAAATGTCATTCTTCTTAAATACTTTAAATAACTGCAAGCAATCGGGTTCACTTTTTCAAAAATATACATGACCTTTGAGTGTATGGTGACTAAAAAGAGTATTCTAAGGAAAGTTCTGGGAAACTGATAAAATTTGTGTCTTAATCAGGTATATTCAGTTGGTGAAAATTCAGATGCACTGAATTGTACTTACTTATGATATGCATAGTTCTCCGTATAAATTTTGTACATCAAAATTTAATGTCTTTGAAATACATTCTTTGGAAATGTATCTCTTTGAGTGGAACTACTAGCCAGTCTAGTTAGGATCAGAGATCTTAAAAGGTTAAGTCCTCAGGTTAAGTAAAAGGTTATGAATTGTGAAGATAAAAGGAGATAATGAATGCAAATTACTCAGTTTTAACCTAATGAGTGAAACTACACTGGAGAGCCTACTATGCAACAGACACACAAGGCTAGCTATTATCATCAGTACTAACATAACTGTTTTCCTGTTTTCATTCCTCTTATAGACTATAAGCTTCATGGGAATGGAGGTTATTTTAATTAATACTGTACACACCATTGTTTAAGACAGTGCCAGGGAAATAGTGGTTCTTAACAGAAAAACTAAATGAATATATTATAGGTTAAATAACCTCTTGTAGATCACTTGGAGATGTATTTCAGTTTCAAACAACTGACTCTGAAGTGATCTTTTGGAATTCATTTGTAAATTAGGGGCAATCTAGGGCTCTTCAGCATCAGTATTAAATCAAGAACTACAAGTAAAATTTCTCATATCTCAAGAGCTCCAGGAATTACATAGTCCAAAACATAAGAGGATGAAAATCATAATGCAATTATCACAAGAAACTATCAAAAACCCTTAACTACACTAGTTAAAAAGAGTGGAACAGATTAACTTCTTGATATCATAATGAAAATGCAAACACTATGACTAACACATATCATATCAAAATAGAACATTTTCATTGCATGGCAAGAAAGAAAAGATGTCTGTTTTAAGCAATCAAAGAACAAAATTGAAAATGCAAGCAAAGGAAAATGGCAGTACATAAGAACTGCCTGTTAAAATACAGTAAATGCACGACTTAAAATTTCTGTTATTTAGAATATGTTCCTTGGTGGTCTTAAAAATTGTCTAGATGTCAAAATGAGAGAAATATCAGTATGACATCTTTAGGATAGGTATTTTGGGAATGAATACCCAGTCTACAATCTTTTCTGCAAAAACTGGTTCTTTACCAAAGGACAACCCTACAATTATTTTTGCCACCCAACACTCCAGCGCAGTTTATCAGACAACTGATGAACTCTTGACCAAACCAATCCAAATCAGAATCTTTCTGATTCAGAATCTTTCTCCTGAGAACCTAAATCAGGCTGAGTCTGAGTCTGTTCACAGTGGTAGACTCTAGAACTGAAAGGTGAGCTAGAGCTGGAACTGAGGTTGTCACCTCATGGTTATTCAAAATTTCACAAAAGTCAAAATTACTCTAACTAAATAAGGAAAACCTGATTGGGGAAAAATAGAAAAATGGAATATACATGGAAAATCTTTGAGACAAAACACCACAGGTACAATACAGGGTAAAGGAATGAGCTCAGTTCCTGAATTTTCACTTCTATGAAGTCTATCTGACTCCTTTCTAATTTTTAATAAATAATCAATTATTAAGCCTTTCCCTGCCCAGTATCCACAAATCCTTTTTTTTATTTGAACAACATTTCTTAAGTACCGGTTATTTGTCAGATACTATTCTATGCACCAAGGATACAAATAAGGATTCACTTACTGATATATGAAGATTTATGTAAATAAGAGAAAATCATGAAGCTATTGAAATCAAGTGGGATACTTATAATGAACAAATAAACAGACAGCTGTAACTGGAGTAGGAAATACAATGATAGGAATAAGCATACGATTAGAGAGAACACCTTACTTGGCTTAGGATAAGCCTCACCCAGCATGTGAAATGTTGTATCTTTTAAAAAGAAAAGTTAAACAAGCAAACTGAGCTTGTTTGAATATCTTTCATAAACATATTTACATTTTTCCTGCTAGTCCACCACCCTCAAGGAGTAGTTAAGAGTCACAACAGCTTATCTAGGTTAGAGTTTAGCCTCCACCATTCATTAACAATTGACCAAATGGGCTGGGTGTGGTGGTGTGTACCTGTAATTCAAGCACTGGGAGGCAAGAGGCCAGGGATTGCTTGTGTTTGTGGGTTTGAGACTACCCCCAGACAACATAGTGATACCTAATCTCAAAAAAAAAAAGTTAGGGGGGCTGTGGTGAAATTGGGGGGCTGTGGCCTCCAGTACTAGTGGTACTGCATTAGAATGGCAGCCATGTGTGTCCTGGTGGGTGGAGACTTGGAGAAGGGAGGTCAAGCCTCCTCATGATGGGATTAAGAGATTAGGGAGGGGACTAAGGAGGAGAGAAAGGGGAAGAGAGTAGCAGGGAGAGCAGTACAGAAGAGCAGAGAGGTTGAAGGCCTCAGAGCTGTTTCGGGCATGTGTCAGAGAAGGGAGCTATACTAGTGGGTTTCCTCTCAGCCTGGCTGAGGAACCTGGGGAAGCATGTTGGAGAGACTTGAAACTTGTGTAGGCTGACTTGGAAATTTGGTACTTGAGAACTTGGTTTGACTTTGAAACTGCAAAGCTTGGAAATTGTCTGGAGACATGAAGAGGTTGCTGTGTTGCTGTTTTCATCGTGAGATGTCTGAAGTAGCTGTTTTAATAACGAGCGAATTTTGTTGATTCTGGGCCACTTTAGAGTTGGAGCTGAAAGAATATCGGAGCTGTACCTTTTGGAGAAGAATTGACAATGCCATCCTGGTTTTCCTCGTTGGATTTAAATCCCCTGCTTTTGGAGAAGGATTGACAACGCCATCTTGAGACAATGCCATCTTGGCTTCTTCTGGCTTGGAGGGAGTGAAGCTATGTCTTTGAAGGAGGAGTGGTGGCACCATCTTGGCTCCTTCATCTGGCTTAAGGTGGGGCAGCCATTTTGTGAACATACATGGCTTAGCAGCCGTGTGCAGTTTTGAACTAAAGACTGGACTGGTGGGTAAGATCACTAAAGCGGTTCCCTTGTACCCTTCAGTGACTCTTGTCTAATTTGTCTTTTAATAAATAAATTTGTTTTTGCCTCCCTCTTAAGGTTTATGTGGTCTTGCTTTTACATGTGCAATCAAGGATGAACCTGATGTGTGGTTTGCTTTAAAAGGTCAGCTTCCCCCCTTTGTAAGGGGGGTTAATCACCCCGTTTTGCCTGTTTTGATACCCAATTTCACAAACATATTACAGAGCCTCTATATACATTAGCTTTTTTCTTTATCCTTACGGTTAAAGATGTGTGGAGATTCAATGGATAATTCATATATAGAGCTTTAGAAGTATGCCTGACATTTGATGTGTTCAAAGAGTTGTCATTATGATTATGGTGGTGATGTTATGTTCATCTTGTTTTTAATGTGACTTGAAGAAAAGTCAGCTGGGAAAGGCTGGGTCGCCATATTTATTTGTATGTGATTGCCATGTGTAAGATCTGGTTCTCAACATTACTAAACTAAGCTTCATTGAAACATATAGAGACTAGCTCATGGCAGCCTATGAAAACCTATAATACCATAAAAAACGCAAGCAAACTACTCTCTTACCATTAATGTGCTCTCTTTACAGGCATAATGAAAGACTTTTTTTCTTAGTCATCACCTCATCCCAGGTTTGCAATGTAAGGATACTCACAGGTCACCTTGATTGGATTTTGTGTATGCCCAACTCTTCATTCTTACGTTAACTGCAGATTTCTTAGAACTATCATCCCTGTTGATAGATTATGTCATCGATCGAAAACATTTTTAGTCTTTTCTAATTTTATTTCTCAGGGGGAAGTTAACCTTAACTTCAGAGCCTTGCTGTTATCGCCAGTAACGAAAGATCATGTCAACCATTTAAACATAACTTCATTCCTTTTGAAATTACTATGTACTTTTTGCCATAATATGATGAATTGAGTCTAAAATTTTCTTCCTTCTATGTTCTTGGAATCTTACTGTTTAGATATCTTCAGAGGGACAACTGTTAAATCTTTGACTCATCTAGATGAGAGAGAATGTTTGGCACTTAAGTATACTTTAATAGTTTTCACTCTACAGAACAGATGCTTGTATGTTTTGTGGGCATCATAAATATTAAGAATGATGTAATATGGTTTGAAAGAACTTCCCATTAATTGTTAATGCTTACTATGTGGATAAGAAAGGGAAATTCCTTGGGGGAAAATCAAGATACATTTTTTATGTCTAAGATTACTGTATTTCAATTTCAAGGCTGAGGTTGGAGATAATTAGTCTCTGATGCTTGAATATCATATGAAAATTCTAATTAGCTTCCAGGTCGCAGAGCCTGGAAGGGAGGCCCCGGACAGGTAGCGTCCTCTCGTCTGGATGGCTCAGGGGTGTGCAGGCCAGCTGCACACCACTGGGGGTAGCTGGGTTGGCCTGGAGGCCTCCATGCAGCCCAGGGCTCCCACCCTTCCACCCCTGGCCAGTGGAGAGCAAGGGCAGAGAAGACCCCGGGGTGGGGTATGCCCCCCCCAAGTCTGGAGAACCAGAAGGGGGGACGAATGAGGTTGTAGCCCCATCCACCAGCGAATGATTGTTGCACAGCAGCCATCTGCAGCCTAGATCGGCCGAGGCATTTGGCCCCAGGCCCAGCCCAAGGGGGCATTGGGATGGCACATCACATGCATGGACATCTGGGTCCCGCCCCTACACAGGGAGGTACCGGTGCAGGGGCTGGAGGGGCGCGGGGGGTGGGTGTGGAGGGGTGCCCCCTCCATTTCATCACTCTCCAGCTAATCTTCAGGAGGAACAAGAACATATATCACACAAACCCCATCATAAAACGGGTGAGGGACCAGGTAAAAATCCAGCCCACAAGCCTGAGCTGGACACAGCAGATGGACAGGCGAGACAGGAGAAACATCTATAGAAATACGGTATCATGAAGTGCGTCTATGCACTCACCAGGTCTGAAAAACCCAAGACCTCATTTCGGAGATGTCTTCTGGGAGAGCAAGGTGCCCCTCCCCACTTTATAGGAGAAGGAAGGAAAGCCAAAGACTGGGGGCATCGGCCCCACAGCAAAGCTGCAAACTGAGGCAGAGGAGATGATCTACAATGGCCGATCACAATTGCCTGTATCCACAGAGAAGTTTCTTCACCGGCAATGGCAGGGGGTGAGACCCCCTAAACCTGATGCCAGAACCATAAGGTAAAGCAGCAAAACAACAGAGATGGGCTTGGAGAAGACAGCCTCCAAGGAGAAAGCATGGAAAGACTACAAATAAAAATAGACTGGCTGCCCAACGCAAAAAACTAAGGTTGAAAACCTACCATCAAGGCTCACCTGGTTCCGAAAACATAGTCCTTCCTCAATGAAAGAACACTACCACAGGAAAGAAAGAGACTGATGGACTTAACACAGACTAGCAAACAACAAAGAGTGGGGTGTGAGAGAATGGAGGGGGCACCTGAGGGAGGGAGGTGGGGGAGATATCCCAAAACCATTTACTGAGTTTGTGATTTAAAGAATTACAAACAAAAATTTAAAAAATTAAAAAAAGAAAATTCTAATTAATGTAATACTTGAGCACCCTTTCATCCTTCTAGCACTGTACTGAGATATATGCTATATAACTATAATAGGAGATATGGTGGAAGAAGAAGGCAGAGGTGGGTTCAAAGTTTAGTTCCAACTCATCCTGGTTTAGTATCATGGCCTTAGCCTTTCTGAATTTAGTTATTTAACATAGAGGGTAACAACACCTACCCCATAGAGTTGTTGTGGTCAGAAATATGTGCTTGGTGAGAAATATGTGTAAAGACCCTAAATCTTACTTTACTTGGATTAAAGGTAATTCAGTTTTACGTTAAATTAGAGATGGTGTTTGGTACAGACGATGCACAAAATGTAGCTGATGTCTGACTAAATTCTTTGAATTTTTGACAACTTGAGATTGTTCAGGGTTTCTGATCACCAAATAGAAGGTTTTGCTCAGCAAGACTTTAAGTTCCTTAGTAATTTCCTATATGCAGGTCTGGTGACTGTTGATCTTTCCTAAGTGTTCATGGAATTTATTCATTAATTTCTTGAGTGCACAGTAAGTACAAATAAGACTATATGGTCTCTGACCTAAGCAAACTCATAATTTACTGGTATATGAAGATGCAAACATAAATACATAATAATGTGACAAGGATTACTTCTAATCAAGGCAAGGTATGGGCCTATAGATGGCCAAAGGGGCAACACTGTTCTGTGCAGATGAGGGACAAACTGTACTACGGAATGAGAAATCCAAGGACATGTCAAGCACTAATACATGAAAAACCAGAAATGTGCCGGTTAACGCAGGTATCTGTACGAAACTCCTTACCTTCTTGGTGAAAGATAATTTCATTTTGCTTCTACCAAAGAAAACAATGTATTCATGTGGAAATTTAAAAAATAAATAAAGATAGCAACCACAAGAACCCTCCTCCCTAGAAGTGACCTATGTCTGTTGACTAGTTTTGCCATGAGCAGCTGCAGATGAAGTCAACTAAAATTCTGAAATCAAATCATGTATAGCACCAAGCTGTTTTTTTCTGGAATGAATTTTAAACTGTTGAACAAAGCCTAAATTTAAAATTCTTTAGTATATCTCCCAAGTAGTCTGATTCAGTAAATTGCAAAAGAAAATAGAAGTGGGAACAAAAATTACAGAAAAATCGGATTTTTTTCAGTCAGAGCAGTTGAACTTTAAAAAATATTATAACAAAAATACCGGTTTCTCCCTAAGTCTAATAAATGTTAAACAAAAACTCTAAGTATATTACTTTGAAGAGGCAACAAATTATTTTTCTCTTAGGGGTATTTTCATATTTTAATTTTTCCTTGAAGAGAAATGGGGTGGGAAAGGCAGCAAAGAAGTGACTTACAGCTAACTCAAGGAATGAAGATTTTCTGGGAGGAGGAAGAGGAGAAAAATAAATGCTTCGTGTTCTCCAAGTTTGCATATCTGGTATCTAATTTCTTACACATGTTGATTTTTCTTTTTGCAATGGCCTCTCCTATATCTTTCCATTTCCCTACCACACTGCAAGCATTTCTCAGAAATGTTTCCAAAATGGAAAACTGAATGAAAAAAAGTATCAAGGTATTTCTTGACACATTATTTTAACACAGAGGCTGTTATATTGAAATCAGGTCGAAAGGGCCAGAAGCCTCTAACCAACAATCCACAGGTCCGCATCACCCTCTTACAAAGCAGTTGCCAAAGTCACAAAGCAATGTAAACAACAGGGTTTTGTTAACAAAGAAAAGTAACCAGGAAAACAAAAAGTCCTCAAAGCCACAAGTGGCCAGTTATCTTATCCCAATCACCATTTTCAGTCCCAAAGTTCCCAAAGACACATGCCCAAGATAGTGCAAAGGCCCCTCCAAACCTGAGGCAGGCACTGCAAAGTCCAGTCTTTCAGTGTCTTGGCTTCGCTTCTCTCTCCAGCATGCTGCACTGCTCCATTTCTCCAAGGCTCTTCAAACTGCTTCAACAAAATAGTGATCCCAAATCAGCTTTCTAAATATGCTGCCTTGCTGTATCTCCAGGCATTTTCTTTACCAGGCCCACCTTCAATGGCATCTGGCCACATTGACCAGCCTGCCCTCAGCAGCCCCTGGTCACCAACGGCCTGCCATTCTGGCATCCGGCTCCACACCAGCTCCATCTCTGGCGCCACTCTCCCACCATGTGGCTCCTTGCCACCACCAGCTCACTCTTCCACAGGGCTTCCCCTGGCCGGCCACATGGGCCTGTTCTCTCAGTCTGTCACTCTGGTTTCTCTCTTTTCTTTTTCTCCTCCCTCTCTCTCCTTGCTCCTCCCTTTCCATACACCCACTCTTCCTGCTTCCCATTTTCTATCACGGTTCTTTCAGACTCTGCCCACCACGGCCAATTTTTGCGCCAATATAATTTTTGACCACATCAGTACCCTGCATCAATATTAGCAGTCACACAAGATGATGTGCATTAGGCTTGACCAACTGTCACTTTGGAATATTTACATCCAGGGGATCAAAGTAAGTAAGGGACGAAGAGAATCTAGTCACTAGCATAGTGTGTTGCATATACAGTGGTTTGTGTTTTTATATGTTTCTGGGAAAAGGGATCACAAATTGCACTAAATTTTTATTCCCCAGAAAAGGTTAAGTGAGTCACTGATGTTAGCAATCAACACCACTATCATTGATTGAGAATTGTTCTCATTCTACAAAAATGAATAAAAGCTAATCCTTTTGTTGCGGGGATTATTTCTGAGAAAATGATCGAGCTGCCAGATTAAGATACAAGTTGTCACTTAAATTTGAATTTCAGTTAAACATTAAATAATTTTTTAGTATAGGTATGAACAATATAACTTTTACTTGAAATTCAAATTTAACTGGGAATCCTGTATTTTACTTTGCTCAGTCTGGTAACTTTGGACATTTACTCTCATCAATATAGATAAAAGTTGACTTATATTTTGATAAGCCTTCCATATCTTGTTGTAATACTTTCCTATTGGTAGAGTATGGGATGGGGATGATATGTGTTCCAGAAGCAAAAATGGAATTCAAATCACCGCCTCATTGGCAATTATATACCTTGGGGATCATTTTAAATAAAGCAGTTCACTTAATTCCACAGCAGAGGCAGATTCAAGCCTTGTATAACCTGAGAAATATAAAATGTTGGGGACTATCTTTAAGATAAAGAATGTAAAGTTACTAAAAAATTATGCATGAAATTTTATGTACGTTTATCTTAACAAAAAAATTACAATAAACTACAGAAGTCTTGATGCCTAGAACAGTGCTGGGTACAGAGTCAGTATTCAAGAACTTTAAAAAAGAATGAAAGAGAAGGGATTCTGAAAAGATGGCAGAGTAGGAGACATTAGTAATCTATCTTCCCACCTAGAAAAGAACTGTTCTGCAGACTCTGCCTAAAGTAACTTTGGAACTTTGGGGTCTAGTGAAGGCTTAAAACTTCCAGGAAAAATCTGGATGGTAAAGTGAGGTTCGGGTCATTTCGGCTCTTTGCACAGTAACATCAGCCATTCTCCACATGTCAGACCCACCACATAGGGTTAGGGTGTCAGTCCCACCACACACAGCTGTGCATTTGATCCTGGAACAGCTTGTGCACAGTCTGCAGAAGACAGAGTGAGTAAAAGGGACCCTGACCTCCAGATATCAGGTATTTTTGCTCTGATCACTGATTGCTGGTTCTGATCATATCATACAGGTGCAGATAAAAAACTGATCATACAGTACAGATAAAGAGATGCAGATAAGAAACTGCCATAGTTGCTGCACACCCCATCTCATTGTTATCAGGCTTTTTTCTTCTAACTGAAGTGATTTTAAGAATTTCAAAAGGCCAGTCCTTTCTGTCCACATATTTTTCTATTTTAATCCTTTTGGGAGCCAGGCAGTGAAAAGTAAGATTTCATAAAGTAGCCACATATTCAGGAGAAATCAGACACTTCTGTGCCCAGGGAAGACACAGACTAAGAAAGATCAGACCTTATATTTAAATTTCAGGCTAATTCTTGGTACAGAGGCAGCCTACAATTTTTTTAAAAAATCCAAACATAAAAATGAACTAAAACTAGCAATCTTGAGGAATGAAGAAAACCTGATTTCTAGAGTTATCACATTATTTGAGTATTAGAGTCAATGTACAGCTTCCAACAACAAAAAAAAATCACAAAGTATACAAATAACATACAAGGCCTGGCACAGTGGCTAATGCCTGTAAGCTTCCGCCTATGAAGCAGCCAGGGCTAGGGATCGTGGTTCGAGTCCTGCCTGGAGCCCGTAGCCAGACCTAGTTGCAAAAAAATAGCTGGGTGTGGTGGCGCGTGCCTGTAATCCCAGCTACCTGGGAGGCTGAGGCTGGGGATTGCTTGAGTCTGTGGTACCCCAGGCAACGAGAGCCTACGGTTCCACGGGCAAAAATAACAAGACCTATTCTCAAAAAAAAAAAAAAAAAAAAACAAATAAACATACAAACCCATTCAAAGTAAAAAACATAAGAGAGAAACTGTCCCTGAAAAACTTGATGGTAAATCTACTAGACACTTTATGAACAACTGTCTTAAAGATGTTCAAAGGACAAAAGGAAAACGTAGACAAAGTCAAGAAAGTGATGCATTAAAAAAAACCAGAACTATCAACAAAAGAAAATTTACAAGAAACTAAAAAGAAAATTTGCAATTGATGGACACAATTTTTGAAACAAAGAGTTTACTAGATCAAGAAGAAAAAAAGAGTTCACTAAAGGAATTGGAAGGGATATCAGAACAGGCAGAACAAAGACTCAGTGAACCTGAAGATCATATAATGGAAATTATCAAGTCTAAGGAGGAAGACAAAGATTGAAGTGACCAGAAAATTTGAAAAATTAATGACTGAAAACTTCCCAAACTTCATGAAATATGTAAACAAACATCAAAGTTGCTCAATGAACTCCAAGATGAATTCCAAGAAAATGCACCAAGACACAATAGAACCACTGTTTGATACCAAAATTAGAATTTTAAAAGCAGCAAGACAGGAAATCAGTTTATCATAACAGATCTTCAAAATATAATCAGCAGATTTCTCATCAGAAACCTTGGATACCAGTGGTAGCAGGTTGATATATTCAAAGTGCTGTAAGAAAACAACCATCAGCTAAGTATCCTATATTCAAAAACGGATAGGAGGAATTCAAAGTGAAGGAAGAATTAAGACATCAAGATAGACAAAAACTGGCAGGGCACAGTGGTGTGTGCCTGTAAGTGGCAGCTTAGAAATCGCGGTGGGAACCATGGATCACAGTTCGAGTCCCACTTGAGGCAACATAGCGAGACCTAGCTCCAAAAAAATAGCTGGGCGTGGTGGCACGCGCCTGTAATCCCAGCTACCTGGGAGGCTGAGGCTGGGGATTGCTTGAGTCTGTGGTACCCCGGGCAACATGAGCCTGCGGTTTCCTCGGGCAAAAATTGCAAGACCTAGTCTCAAAAAAAAAACTGCCACCACTAGACTTGCCTGCAAGAAATACTAAAAAGAGCCCTATGGGTTAAAACAAAAGGACATAGGACAATAACTTAAGATGTATGAAAAAAAAGAGCTTAGTAAAGATAAATATATGGGAAGTTACAAAAGGAGGCATTATTGAAACAATAGTTTTTTTTGTTTTCTACATAATTTAAGGGACTAATACAAATAATAAGTTTATTTTTGTATACACAATGTATAAAGATGTAATTTTATGACAACTAAAAGAGGTAAGGATGGAGTTGTTATAGGGACAGAGTTGTTTTGTTTTTTTGCAACTAGGTCTCACTATGTTGCTTGGGATTGTCCCGATCCCATGGACTCAAGAGATCCTCAGCCTCAGCCTCCCAGGTAGCTGGGATTATAGGCATCTGCCACTGTGCCCGGCTGCTTTTTTCAAGACCAGGTCTTGCTATGTTGCCCGGGGTAGTAGGGACAGAGATTTTATGTTATTTAAATTAAATTCATATAAATTTAGAGTGTTATAAATAAGGTTAGAGGATGTTAAGTGAAATACCCATGTAACCAAAAAGAAAATACACACACACACACACACACAAAATCAAGAAGTGTGAATGTTTCATTATAAAAAATCAAAGGCTATCATGTCAGCAATACAGAAAATGAGTCAAAAAAATAAAGCATATAAATGACAAATAGCAAAATGACTCCTTATCATTAATTACTTTAAAAGTAAGTGGATCAAATTCTTTAACCAAAAGACAGACTTTTAGATCAAATGAACATACTAAATGGATATAAAAACACATAATCCAGTTAAATGCTGTCTATAAGAGATACACATTAATTAGGTCCAAGAATATTAATAGGTAAAGGATGGAAAGGATATTCCATGTAATTGTACACTAATACCACCAAATAGACATTAAACCTAAAAGGTTACCAGAGATAAAGAAAACACAATATATTAATAAGAGACTAAGTAAAACAAGAAAGTTTAATAATTTTAAGCATTCACACATTCAGTAATAGACCATCAAAACATTTGAAGCAAAAACTGACAGAACTGAAGGGAGAAATAGACAATTCTAGAATAATAGTTGAAGACTGTAATATCTCATTCTCCATAATGGAAAGAATAACTAATTATCCACATGTAAAAGAATGATTGCCTTACCTACAAAAAATTTATTTATGTATTTATTTTTTTGAGATTAGGTCTTGCTATGTTGCCTGGGGTATTCTTGAACCTGCAACCTCAAGCGATCCCTGGTCTTTTTGCTTCCCAGCGCTTGGCTTAAAGGCATATGCCACCATGCCTGGTTTCACCTACAAAAATTAACTGAAAATGTATCTATGACTTAAAACTAGAACACTTAGGAGAAAAAATAGCACAGAATCATGTTATTTGATTTGTCAGTAGATATGACTTTAAAGACATGGACAAGAGACAAAAGTAAAAAGGCAATCCAAAGAATGGGAGAAAATATTTGTAAATCACATCTGATAAAGGATTAATATCCAGAATATTTGGAGAATTCCTAAAACTCAACAACAAAAATTTTAAAGTGCACATAAGACATTTCTCTAAAAAAGATATAAAATGGCCACTGTCACATGAAAAGATGCCTAACATTACTAATCATTAGGGAAATACAAATCAAAACTACAATGAGATGATGCTGCATATGTATTAGGATAGCCATCAAGAAAAGGGAGGTAGGAAGGAAAGAAGCAAAAGCGGAAAGGAAAGAAGAAATTTGGGGGGAGTATATGGAGAAACAGGAACCCTTGTATCAATATAAAGTAATATAGCCACTGTGGAAAATGGTACAGAGGTTTTTAAAAAAATTAAACAGAATTAACTTAGGTCACAGTAATTTTATTCCTGCGTATACAAACAAAAGTACTGAAAGTAGGGTCTCAAAGAGGTATATTTGGACCCATGTTGATAGCAGCATTATTCACAAGCACTAATAAGTAAAAGCAAGCTAGTGTTTGTCAATGAATGAATAGATAAAGAAATATGCAGGAAGGAAATTCTGACATAGGCCACAGCATGGATGAACTTTCAGGTCATTATGCTCAGGAAACTATGCTAGTCACAAAAAGACAAAAACGGCACGATTCCACTTATATAAGCTATGAAAAAAAATTATATCATAGAGACAAAAACCTAAAAGGTGGAGGCCAAGGACTGTTAGAAGGAGGAAACAGCAAGTTATTTGTAGGAAATTTGGAACTGCAGTTTAACAAGGTGATGGGTACACAATAACATCAAGGTATTTTATACCAATCACTGCACACTTAAAAACAGTTAAGATAGTAAAGTTTGCTATGTGTATTTTACCTTGATAAAAAAATTTTAGTAGTAGAAATCAATGTTTCCTGTATATGACACAAAACACAAATAACAAAGTAGCTACTTTGAATTTAGGTAATTAATGAAGGCTTGATATGCTGTATGCTTTGTACATAGCACATTTTTATAATAAATGATTTTATAATAAATGATTAATTTACAAGAATGACAAGCAGAGAGATGTCATGGTAATTTGTATATCACATTTCTTGAATTAAGCAAAGAATACTGGGAGAATAAAATATCTATATGAATTTTCTAAAACAATAAATAAGTGTACCTTTTCTTAATTTAGCTTTTCTTTTTCTTTTTTTCTTTTTTTTGGCATTTTTGATTACAACGACATGATAGAAATCTAAAATTCAGAAAAAAGGAAACAACCCAAATACCCCAAAACTGAGAAATGGTTGAAAGGAAAGTGGTATATTTACACAATGGAGTATTATTCTGCAATCAACACCGACAAATATGAAGCATTTGTGATTACATGGATGGACCTAGAGGGTATCATATTAGCAGAAATAAGAAAGAAAAAGACAGAAACCATATGATCTCACTTATAGATGGGATATAGGAAAAACAAACAAAAGGGCAACAGAAAGTCAAAATAAGCTGACAATGGAACTGGGGCTAGCAACTAGAAAGGGGGTAGGGGGAGGGAGAAATCAGGGAAGGAAGGAGCACAAAAAGACAAAGATGGAGGTTCACAGGTGATAAGGTGGAGGGAGAACCCTGGAGAATGCAATAATGTAATATACTTATATATGTGTACATATATATCCATAATATGTAAACAGCAAAATGAGTAATAACAAATAATTAAAAAAATAAAATTCAGAAATATTGGTTTTCACATGTTATATACCCTTTTTCCCTTTTTTTTTTTTTTTTTTTTTGAGACTAGGTCTCGCTATTTTTGCCCGTGGAACTGCAGGCTCTCGTTGGCCTGGGGTACCACAGACTCAAGCAATCCCCAGCCTCAGCTTCCCAGGTAGCTGGGATGACAGGCGCGCGCCACCACGCCCAGCTATTTCTTGGAACTAGGTCTCGCTATGAGCTCCAGGCGGGACTCGAACCGCGATCCCTAAGGCCCGGCCGCTTCATAGGCTGAAGCTTACAGACACAAGCCACCGTGCCCGGCCCTTTCCCTTTTTCTTAAAATGAAAATCCACATGTCCTTAGAAATAAATCATTCACAAAAGCCAATATACTCATTATTGATTCTACAATATATAGTAGAATATATATAGAATGTATAGATGTAGAATATATATATAGTGTCTTGATTGTCCAGTTGGTTTTTGTCTTAGCTATGTCAATATTATAAACAACAGAATTTTTTAAAGTAGCCTAATTACTTTTTATATGTGTTGTGTAGATATTTTTACTGTTTTTTTCCAGTTCAAAACACTGCTTTTAAAATACACAGACACATATGAAATAAAAGCCAAAATTTTAATTTATTCTATATTATGCACCATGAGCAATACTAATAGAGAAATTCTTGACACAGTTCCTTCTCAAAGCATTTGAAAGTTCATACAAATTTATGCATGGAAAACATATGAAAGGGCACCCATCAAAGCTCTAGTAGCAATTTTCTCTGTGTGATAGTAAGATTATAGGCATTTTTAAATCTTCTTTTCCCCTGTCCATATTTTCCAATTTTTCCTCAAGTAAACATATTCAAATATAGAGATAACTTTTGGGAAATAAAAAACTATTACTTGAGAAATGATCTTTGGGATATTAAACTTGACATTTGGAAGTCTGAGTTTTCACTTAGCATATTTTAACACCAGTAATGGATTGGAACTACAGCTTACCTTGCCATCTGTTAAATGGGAATGAAGGAAACACCTTCTTCACACAGTTACTGTCAAAGCAGTAGAGTATTTAAAGCACCTTGTATAGTGCTTGGCACACTGTATGGGCATGATAAACTGTAGCTGTTATTATTAGTATATGCTAAGATGACAAAAATAAACTTCCTAAGCAAACTTTGAGCTTATTAAACCATATTCTCAAATCAACAAAAAGTAAAAATAGAATCAAGCCTTTTTCTTTCAAATTTTAATTAATGAAATATTTCAAACTTAAAGGGAAAAATTGAGAAATTCACCCTTTTTTAAACTTAAGAAGTTTCACTTCTTAAAAGTGAAATTTATCAATAGAATTTAAGTGTTAACTTCTTTCACCCTTTCCTCTCTCACCACAGATAACCACTATCCTAAAACTGACCTGTACTACTTTCCTGCACGTTTTTGTACTATTTCTGCTTATAACCATATGCTTCATATTGACATTCATGCTTTATGTTCACAAAATATATATATATATATAATTGTTTATATGTTAGGAAACATGAAGTCTAATCTCTTAAGATGTTTTTCTTCCCAATTTACCCATCTTAAACAATAAGACTACATTTGTCTTTAATAAAACTTGCAATTGAAATTATTCTAATTATAAACTTTGCATTCTTTATTAGTGCATGTTTAGCTTTAAACCAAATAAAATTAGGGAAAGATAAACCAACCTCCCTGAAGGCTTCATGTAGAATACTTTGTAATCCACATTCTAATTATCATTTATGAAACTTAGAACTTAGAAAAGTAATTACATCTTAATAAGTTTGTTCATTTATTAAATTGGATTTTACTCTAAAATATTTATGTTCTTATTTAAATGGAATAGAGCTCATTAATCAAGGGAATGCAGTTATACACAGAAATAAAATCTTTTTCTAAACCTTATCAAATTTAAGTTGCCAAATCACTGGTGGTAAAAATTACTGCTTCTCCAAAATAATAATACCAGCTTTATTCTTTCAAATATTGTTCTTCAACCTGATAATATAATTTATGAAAAGCTGTTACTGCAAACTACCAAAAGCTATTAGCACATATGCAGATAGAGAATTATTAATAAATGGAGTCAACTTGAACGGTCAACTCAAGCTGTCTTACTGGTCACCCCTTCTCTTTCTACGTAATCACAACTCATGCACCTTGAAAGCCATTGTAGCACTCTTGGCAGTGGCTGGCAAGCTCTCTTCTGGGGTTGACAGTCTTCATTCATTCTAAAAATCAGCAAGCCTTTGGTTTCTCAACATTTTTGTTGTCCTTATTTCCATGAAAATGATGGCAACAACTAAGTCACCCCACCTGCAAGATCTTTCTTTTTTTTTTTTTTTTA
>PVHY01017342.1:0-31649 GCA_004024945.1 Uropsilus gracilis
CCAGAGTACTCTGGGTGGCCTGGAATGGACGCCAGCTGAGAAAAAAGGACACCATGGGCACGATTAGGTTTTGGCCTTTAGTCTGAAAAAGTGTTGATTGAAAGTGTACAACAGAGAGTGGGCGCAAGCGGCTAGGAGCCATGGAGCCGCCAATAAAAAAGAATGTCCTTAAATAAAGTTCACAGAGTAAAAACCAGAACCACCAGTCTTTTCCTCCAACACAACAGAGCACAGGCACAGAACCGGTGATGAGCCTCAAGGAGCAAGGAGAAGGCTGGGGAGGACAGCAGAGCTCCTGGGCTGCTGTGTGGAGAGTGAGCCCTCTTTGGAACGGGCTGAGGAAAGCCACCCAGCTCCTCCCTGCACACCTCATAACCACTAAGGCTAAAGGAAAAAAGACAAAATCAGTCTCAAGTCCAGAGGGCTCAGGAAACAGTCTAGGCGGGCAGGGGTCTGTATAACTGCTAGTCCCGCTTGGCCTTCTTCTTGCTGTCACTGTTGCCATTTTCTTCAGCCCCCTCAGTCGAGAGCACATCCTCCAGTTTTCGCTTGCTACTCTCTGGCTGAAGTTCTGCTGTGTTGCGGGGCTTGAAGCAGATGATGATGCAGGTCATGTTGTCACACCCTGTACCGTCCCCAGATGTGTCTGGTGCCAGGCACTGATCCAGCAGCTACAAAAGGGATGGGGAAGCTTAGCTTCAGGGTTTGAACACTTCCTGGGAAACTAAAAATTCCACAGGAAGGCTGGCCTTTCTGAGAGAGGGTGCCAGAAGGAAAGGAATAGGCAACAGACAACAGCCTATAGCTGGTTCATAAGGTATAAGGGTAACCCAAGGAATTGAAAGGAGGTTGAACTTTCTGTTCAGAGTTTGCTATCAATCAGTAATTAACACTACCAGGCTCATCTTAGCTCAGGCCAAAAGAGAAAAGCTTGGCTGTAAAGACCAGCCATCCTCTCTTTTCCACCCTAGGACTCACCTCTTCCACAATAGATGACAATAACCGAAGCTCCCCATTTTCATCACGCTGGCTGATCTTTGACTGAATAAAGTCTATAACTTCCTGGCTGCTCATTACATTCCTGAGATCAAAAACAGTAGTTAGAATTTTCATCAATAGTATATACTAAGGCAGAGTAGAGGAGTGTGGTTACAGGTTATAGTCCAAGCCAATGTAATCAGTCAAAAAGATTCTCTTCAGGTCTCGTAGGTTGGAGGATTTGACTCCAAGATGTCTGCCCTGGCTCTACTACTATAGCAGTTAAGTTAAAACAAGCATTACAGGTGTGATAAAGCCAAAATAACTCAATGTCCTACAATGAAATAATGCTGCAGAAAGAAAGAATTTTAGGGTACTCACCAGATACCATCACAGGCAATGACCATGAATTCATGGTCGTCAGTGAGAGTCAGCACTTTGATGTCAGGAAGAGCTGAAATCATTTGTTCTTCAGGTGGCAAGTTCTTGTTTCTCTTGTAGAAGTGGTCTCCTGAAATAAAGAAATGGTTAATGAGGAATCTGGACACTTTCCAGAGACTTGTTTGAGATTGGTCAAGCCTTGCCATTCATTTGCCTTCTTTACAATATTTCATAATGTAGTGGAGAACAGCATTTCAGTCTATCTAGTTTCAGCCCTGTCTTCAGGCTGCTAAAATTTATTTCCCTAACCTGTCTTCTTCATCCCAAAATGATACCTAGCTTACCTATTTCATAGACATGTTTAAAGACAAAGTGGACACAGCTAGCACTTGAAAAGGTACAAAGGGCTATAAAGTTGAACATCCGTCAATAGGTAGTCTGGAACAGAACAAGACCCCAGAAATCATCTATATAGTTTCCTCATCCTTACCAATGGCTCTGGAGAGGTTGAGGCCACCGTTGACTCGCCCATCCATGGTGACCTTGCCACCAGCATTCTTGATGCGTGCTAGCTCCACTTCATCTTCTGGTTTGTGGTCATAGGACATGTCTAAAGCTTTGCCAGCCTCAGATACCACACAGCGTGAGTCTCCAGCATTGGCTACAATCAACTGCTTTCCTCGTATCAGAGCCACCACCGCTGTCGTACCACTATCAGAGCCAGGCTTAAGAGGAAGAAAGAGAGCATCATAGGAACTTCCAGACACAAGTTCTTCAATGAGCTCCCCTGATTGTTCACCTGTGCTTTCTCCTCTTCTCACTTGGACCGCCGAGAGAACTCAATAAACAGGAAGAGCACAGATTTGTTTTTAGTGACCACATTCCTTCTCTTTCTGAGATAATGATACCAAAAACACCTACCTCCCTTGGCACAATAAATCTCCCTCCCCCCAAATCAGGCTGGGGGAGGAATTCAAATTCATACCTGCTTTTTAGTTTTCCTAAATTCACTACTCCTTCTTCCCCACTTACCTCCTCTTTGCCTTCCATCCCAGGCACCATCATTTCTTCCTCTTCCTCATCCTCTTCAGCCTCCTCAGTGTCATCCTCATCTTCCTCATTCTCTGCCTCTTCACTACTGTAGCCATCCTCTTCTTCACTGCATTCCTGCCATAGGGATGACCCCAGAGTGCTATGACTGGGATGACTCCATGCCCCCCTCCCCCCATCTCATACTCAGAAGTCAAGAAGCCTTGACTTAACACAGGTCCTAAAAACACTAGAAAGTACAACTATAGGATCATGATGGGAAATGGGCGAACAGCAAAGATAGGTATAACTGATATCCTGAACTGGACTTAGAGGAAGCCTTGGGGAAGGCTAGGACAATCAATCAAAACATCCATCAAACAATATGACCAGAAAAGAAGTTGCCCAGAGAAGGGAAAACTCAAATATTGAAACAACCACCACCATCCTCTTGTTCTCTCTCAGGGTGACAGATCAAAATATAAAACTAGACCTACTTATTACAGTACCAACAGAGATGAGAGGGCAAATGGTACCTGGTAGAGATAATTAAAGAAAAATTTGGAATATAGTGGGTACTGGGAGACAGTGTGTCAAATAGAAGAAGAAACAAAGTCACCTGTCCCCATAGGCCCTTACCTCACTGTCTTCCTCTTCCTCCTCGGCTTCATCTGATTCATCTTCACTGTCCTCAAAGAACTTGGACTTAGCAACTCGAGGCAGCTTATCAGAGGCTGAAGAGCAGGAAGGCCCAGCCTCACCAGTGGGAGTACCAGGTTCACCACCTTGGCCTGCCTCAGTCCCACATTCTGAGTTAGAGGAAGGACCTGTGTGGACCTTGGCTATGGGGCCATTTTCCTCTGAAGTTTCCCTAGGTGGGTCCTCAGGTCCTGCTTCCCCATTCAAACCCTGAGACCCTGGTTCCTCGCCTGTCCCAGCTCCAGATTTGCTGTGGGGAGTACCCTTGTGACAGTTCTGCCCATAGCGTGTCAGCAGCTCTTCAATAGTCATCGTAGCCTCTTCATGCAGCAGTGCAGCCTCCTCATTGTCCACTGTAGGGAAAAGAATAAATTGGCAAAAAAAATCAGCAACCCCCCAGATTCCTCTGAGGATCAGTCCTGCTCATTACCACTGCTGCCTGACCTCTAACTTCCACCCCTCACTCCAAAAGCCCCTCTCACTTACCAAATCTCAGAACACCCCTTTGCTTCCTTCTCCTCAGGTAACATCTGCCTCTATAGACTTCCTTTGGTCTGACTTTTACTTCCTTCTTATTCAAAGGAACATTAGTTACCATATTTCCTTGTCAGCTCTTTTTTTTTTTTTTTTTTTAAAGTTATTATTAAGGTGGACACCCTGTATTGGTTAAGGACCCAGGGAGTCCACAGTGCTAGCCTAAGCCTACAGCCTTGGATTAATGATAGACTGCTGGTCCAAGCTTGAAAAAAGATCACAACACTAAGCATTCAACAAAGGATAGTTCCCTCTCTCCTTTGCTCCTGTGAGGGAGGATTCCCAAGACCTCTAGGGAAGCCATCCTTTTTTAGAATTGATAATTAATATGTATACTAAAGAACAGTTCTTTATGCCAATTTCTGCACAAAGGACACTATACCCACCATCATCTTCATCTGCTACTTTTTCTTTTTCATCCTCATCTTCAGTGGGTCGTCCTGCAATTTGCGCTAGTTCCTTGATGACTTCCTCAGTGGTCAGTTTGGCATCAATAGCCAAGAAAGCATCTTCCAAAGCCTGATTATAAGCAAAACAGTATAAGGCAAGGGCAGAAAAGTATGCAGGTACAAAATAAAGTGCCTGAATACAATCTTGGGCACAAAAGGATTTGCCACATTCATACAAGTAAAAAATTCAAATCTTGGAATATAAGGCAGCCCAAAAAAGGTCTCTGGGGGAATAAACTCATTTTAGACACAGAATTCTCAGTAAGAAATTATGAGAAAGGAAAAGTCAAAGGCAGGAACATAAGGGAACGTCTACAGAAGTAGAATGCACAGTGTGGAAAGACACACCTTCTGTAGCTTGCCTTCTTTGTAGGCCTTCTGATCTTTGATGATATCAGGAAGATATTTGGCACAGTACAAGGCAACTTCCTCACCTAAAAGAAAAGTAAGGTTACCCACAGCACTGCTTCTAACAGATGAACAGTGATATACTTATGTCAAACTAGAGTGAACCACCAAGGCTTGAGGAAATGAACATCTTAGCACAACTAAAACCTATTTCAAAGACAGTGTTTGGGAGAGGCTGACTCAGAAAATGGATTTTACAGGTACCACTTTTATGGCTGTATTAACATCCCTTGTCTTTTGTCTCTTGTATACTTAAGTTCTCAGTAAATGTTACTATATTAAGAGCCCTCATGGTTTAAATCAAGGCCATGGCAACCAATATAAATCTAAAGGGAAATCTAAATTTAAAAAGAAGAAGGAATGATAGGATTTAAGACAATCGACACCAGGCAGAAAATGCTAATATGAGAACCAGAACACTGGAAATGAAAAAGAATAAAGGATCTATTCTTGCCCTGTAAAGTTTGAAATTGACTTGCTCAAATTACCTCCATGTCCATCATAGACAGAAAACATGGCTGTCTCATTGTCCAGCTCAGGAATACAGTTGTGAGCATCCTAGGAAAAAGAAGAGCATAATTAGCATTTCTCATCCAGGATATACTTCCTTATGCACCCACCTCAGGTTACAGAGCTTGCCTTACAACTAACTCACTAATTCTGCCTAGGTTGACCTATATGACCTAAAAATGAGAAACAAAAAAGGGATGAAAAAAATAAGACAAGAAGTATAGGGAAGGGAGAAAGGAAGGAGAACAAGGTAAGAAAGAAAGGAGGAAGAAAGAAAGGAGGGAAAAATGGAGAGAGATGCATCAGGCTGCTATTTCTGCAAGCTAGCGGCCTCAGTCCAAATGGCAGAATGTTCAGCAGCTGGAACTCCAGCTCTGACCCTTTTATATTTGTGCAAATTATTGGAAGAAAGACCTAGAATAACGAATCTTTAAAGTCACTACTCTTATCCAGGAGTGGTGGCGCATATCTGTAATGCCAGTTACCTAGTAGGCTGAGGCTAGGGATCACTTGAGTCCATGAGTTAGAGACAACCCTGGGCAACACTGTGAGACCTAGTCTCACCAGGAAAAAAAAAAGTCACTTCAAGAAAGAAAATGTTGGGGTATATAGCAAAAAAAAAAAAACCAGAGGATCAGAGGACCAAAAAAAAAAAAAAAAAAAGCCACTTCAAGGAAGAAAATGTTGGGGTATATAGCAAAAGAAACCAGAGGACCTTGTTAACCTGAAAATTTTCTATGGGAATCCTAAAATGACTAAATGAAAGCACTGGGAATTTATAAAGCCATATATATATTTCTTCCCTGCAACTCCCACCCACCACAAAATTGTTTGTTTGCTTGTTTATTTTTTTGAGACTAGGTCTTGCTATTTTTGCCCGTGGAACCACAGGCTCACATTGCCTGGGGTACCACAGACTCAAGCAATCCCCAGCCTCAGCTTCCCAGATAGCTGGGATTACAGGCAAGGGCCACCACGCCCAGCTCTATTTTTTTGGAACTAGGTCTTGCTGCGTGCCCCCGGTGGAACCCCAGCCCTGGCTTGCTAGGCTGCTGCTTACAGGCATGCGCCACCATGCCCGGCCAAAATAAATTATTTAAATAAATCATCTCAAAGCTTAGTTCACTCAAGAAGATACCCTAAGATATCCTCCAACTAGGCAGGTAATTTACAGAAGAATATCTTTCCAACAAATGAAAAGGAACTGTGCTCAGTACTTCTTAAATGGAGTTTACAATAAAACATATATATGTCTTCCTACCTATCTCCAGTCAGAACTGAGATATCATCCAACTCTGATGACATGATACACTTGAAAAGAAGCTTACAATGATTTTGCCACATCAACATTTTGGTTAAGGTTGTGCTTGATCAGAGTTTTCTACTAACAAAATTCTGTCACCCCAAATTAATGTCCTAGGCCAAGCCAAAATCAGGTAAAGACAACCAGGACTAGGTCACAGTGTGTCACAACTTACTGTACCACATCAGAAAACAACCCAGGTTGTTCCTCTGAGGTACTGCCACAAATATAAAGGACATAACCAACTATTTACTTTGATTGTCCTTCTATAGGTTAACAGCAGTCCTTCCTCTTTCAGTCATTAGCATTTTAAAACTTCTAATTATATTAATAGGAAATCTGAGCACAGTGCTTTTTCTGTTGTCCCTGAAATAAGGCTATGCCTTCATTATACAAATCTAAAAAATAAAACTTGTTATTTTTTAAGGAAGCAAAGGAGTATCAAAAAAGTGCTAGTTTTATATTTCCCTCTGTCTTCAGAAAAAATATCCTGGAAGTTAATAGGCTGCTACATAGGGCTATGGATGTTCTTTCTAAAGTTATCACCAACTGCCTCTTAGCCTCATTCCTAGATCTAGAGAACACTACAGACCAAAGGCCATCTATTCCCTCTCCTAGCCACTCCACAACCAGACACACTGACCTTTTCCACTAAGCCAGGGTGTATCTTCCTTTTCAGCACCTTTTTGCCTACCATTATGATTTATCTACTGCCCCAGCATCCCTACAAGGTTTTCAGACTAAAACGTGCCCTAAAATTCATATGTTCACTCATTCATTTGTTTATCAAATACATGAATATCCATTATGCCCCAGGATATGTTCTGGGTTATTTGGTATATACCAGTAAACAAAATAAAAACATACAATTCATTAGAAATGTACACTTCAATGAGATATATAAAATAAATGTAGTAAGTAAATCACAGCGAATGACGATTGCAGAAAGATGCTAGTGCTGTAGAATAAAGAAAAAGAACAAAGTAAGTAGGAATGGATTAGATTACAGAAAAGTAGTAAAAGAATTGAACAGGCATGAATAGGTGGATGCTGAACCCTTTAAGAACTTGTACCTCAATAGTTAACTACCTAAATCAAGCTGTGCCTAATTACTTTTAGCAAACATAGTTATATCATATTAATGCTGATTTTAATTTTTTTTTTTGAGACTAGGTTCGCTGCATTGCCCAGGGTTGTTTCGAACCCGCAGACTCAAGTGATTCCTAGCCTCATCCACCCAGGTAGCTGGGATTACAGGCGTGCGCCATCACCTCCCGCAAATGCTGGTTTTAATTATGATAATTCTTGTAATTCTGATATAATTTTTGAATTACATTTTGGTTTGATAACATGGAGTCTATGCCTAGTTCTGTCTGTACACATTTAAGTAACATAACAGTAAATTCCTTTTAGTGAACACTGGAATTCCACAAGTACTACTTTTCCTTTAAAAAGAAAGTCCATGGTTATTGAAAGTAAAGTACAGAGTGATATGTTTAGTAAGTTGCTTTTTGTGTAAGAGGAAGCACAGAAACAGATATTTACCTCTTCACACTGTTGATAGTACAAGGATAGAATACTATTAGAAATGTTTCACAAAGGGAAGGCAAGAGGGTGCAGCTGGATGAGAGATTAACACTGGGAATATTTAGCCTTTTCAAAGCAAATTAAATGTTTTTAAAAGATTCAGTGGGTTATTGAAAATTGAGAAAACAAGGCCGGGCATGGTGGCGCATGCCTGTAAGCGGCAGTCTAGGAAGCCGCGGCTGGAACCGGGTATCGCCTTTCAAGTTCTGCTCGGGGCAACGTAGGGAGACCTAGTTCCAAAAAAATATAGCTGGGCATGGTGGGGCGTTCCTGTAATCCCAGCTACCTGGGAAGCTGAGGCTGGGGATTGCTTGAGTCTGTGGTACCGCGGGCAACGTGAGCCTGCGGTTCCATGGGCAAAAATAGAGAGACCTAATCTCAAAAAAAAAAAAAATTGAGAAAACTGGTCAAACTAATTCTTTTTTTGAGAGGGGAGTGAGGAGCAATCTTCTCATCCATTCCTCAATGGAACAAAAGAAATCAATTATTCTGTCCTATCATGCTACTCTAGATCATAGCTGACCATCTTTCTCGAACCCCTTCTTCTTTTTCTTCTTTTTTAAGACTCGGTCTCGCTATTTTTGCCCATGGAACGGCAGGCTCACGTTGCCTGGGGTACCACGGACTCAAGCAATCCCCAGCCTCAGCTTCCCAGGTAGCTGGGATTACAGGCGCGCGCCAACACGCCCAGCTATTTTTTTGGAACTAGGTCTCGCTACATTGCCCCTAGAGGGACTTGAACTGTGATCCCTGGTTCCCACCGCAACTTCCTAAGCTGCTGCTTACAGCATATGCCACCATGCCCAGCCTAACCCATACTTCTGTTCAAACCTTTTTTCTGAATTCCTCATCTGTTTGTCACTGGAACATGTAGTTTTAAAGTAGAAAATCCAGCCTCAGTGAATATATGAAAAAATATTTTATCTCAGTAGTAATCTAAGAAACAAAAATTAAAAACAAGGAAATATTCTCTCATGCAAATCAGAATAATAAAAATTAATATATTATTAGTACAGCCTTTCTGGAGGGCAGTTTGGTAATATGTATCAAAATGTCAAATGTACATGCCCTTTAATTAGAAATCCAACTTATGAAAGTTTATAGTGTGGAAATAATGAAACAAGAGTACAATATATGTACAAGAATGTTCATTACAGCATTATTTATACTAAAAAAAAAACAATTATAATCACCTAATTTCCATGAATTGAGAAAATCCTGAAATTTCTCATGGCAAGAAACAAAAGATTTCATAACCATACTGTGATTAGCACTAACTAAGGCTAAATGTGGAGATGATTTTGTAATAAATGCAAACATCAAACCATTATGTTGTATACCCAAAACTAATATTACACTATATGTCAACTGTACTAACATTAATTTTTTTTTTTAATTTCCATGAGTCAATCACATATTGCATATCTATCCAATGGAACAAACAACTACTAAAAATAATGTATATATGTTAAGCTGGGCATTAGCTCACAATATATTAAACGATTAAAAGCAAAATATAGAGTATATGTATGTATATGCTAGAAATCTAGAAAATCACATAACACTTAGTAGAGGATTCAACATCTTTCTATGTTTGTACAATAAGCCCTATTATTCATTTTGTATAACAATCAATCAATCATGCTGAATGAATACAACCAAACAAATCTATGAATTGCCTTGACTTTTCATGTTACCATATACTGTGTGCTCTCTGACCAGTTAACTCTTGGAATGCCCTGATTTTATCCTCTATAAGATATAGTATCAACCTAACCCATATCATTATAGGAATACTGTGAGAACAACACGAAACACTGAAGTCTTTTGTAAACTGGAATTTAATATTTAAAGGGCACAAATTTTTCCTCTGAAATTTGGTACCTGCTTCATACTTTTTTTCTCCATCCTTGTTCTCAATGAAGAATGCCCAAAACAATGACTCATCTTAGCCTTCAGGTCTCAGTTCCTTGTTTTCGTTTCTTCTACTTCTTGATGAGGCCTTCAATCTGTATCATTACTACAAACCACTCTACCTTCTCCAAAAGCACTTGAATGTCCCCCATATGATCTCTAATCATAGCTCAAACACTTGCCTTTCTTCCTCTCTGTCCTCCTTTGAACCAGAGCCAAAATATTTCAACACTGTCTCTTAGTAATTTAGAAAAACCCATCCAACCTTGTATAACCTGCCCAACTGCTTTCTTTACCCTTGAATCAGTCAACTAAGTATTGTTGGTCATAAGATGTCATGAAATGTTGACTGCTGTCACTACTTCCGTTCAGTTTTTCCCATGAGCTAGTACTGTATGGATTCTTAAATATATTGAACACTGCCACATACCATCCTTTCCTACATCATTCAATTTCTGTTATTCTCCTTTTACTCTTGGCAAATGAACTAACATCTTATTTGACTTAGATCAAGATCATATTTATTTCAAGAACTACTTCATCTTCCCTGTTCTACCTCTAAAGTCTCTATTTCTTTCTCTAATCTCTCCATTTTTGCCTCAAAAGTGCTATTTCTCCTCTTTTTATATTAACAGTTCCTTGTAAGCTCCTAGTCCAAACTTATCTTTCAAGCCCTTACTTCACAGAGCAGGCAACTACCTTAACCAGCAATCCAAATAACTCTTTTGTGGGCTTAATTCTCACAAGTGTTGTATATAAACAAAACAAACTACGTCAGTTTTCCTAAAAGTTTTCTTGGTTCCTGTAAACAACAGTAGTTCGCTACTTCTATAAACCTGTCTCAATAGGATGTCACCTCTCTGTATTAAACTTAACATACAGAAATCATAGAAATTTTAGTCTCCTTAAAACCAGAGCTTCCTTTACAGGTCTATTTCTGTGGATGGAATCTTAACACCAAATGGCAGTCATCCTTGACTTCCTGGCTGTCTTCCCCAAGTTCTGCTGAGTTTTTCTTCAAAATTTTGTTCCTGGGTTATACTTTACACCACTCTTTAACTTTACTTTAACTCCACTCTTGTCTACTTGTTGCGTGTGCATGCGCACACGTGAGCACACACACACACACACACACATACAGTAGTCCAGCCTACATATATTTAGCTGCCAGATTAGCCATCCTAAAATAACAAACTATTGTTTGGCCCTTCAATGAGTTCTCCTGCATGGAAGATGAATCTCATACCACTCATTAGACATTTAAGGCACTCCATCATTTCACCCATTTCTATAATCTGACCTTTTAATTTTCATATCATCCCTCAAAATAAATTACTTTTAACATCCACTTTATTCCAGCAAAGTAGTAAGCATGCCTGCTTCAGAATCTGTTTTCCTATCTTTCCTTCTTTTTTTTTTTTTTTTGAGACTAGGTCTCACTATTTTTGCCCACAGAACCGCAGGCTCTCGTTGCCCGGGGTACCACAGACTCAAGCAATCCCCAGCCTCACCTTCCCAGGTAGCTGGGATCACAGGCGCACACCACCATGCCCAGCTATTTTTTTGGAACTAGGTCTCGCTACGGGCCCCAGGTGGGACTCGAACCGCAATCCCTAGCCCCGGCCGCTTCATAGGCTGAAGCTTACAGGCACGAGCCACCGTGCCCGGCCGTATCTTTCCTTCTAATAACTTTTCATCCCCTAAAAATTTTACTCATTCCCATTTATCTATTATACTCTCTTTTCTTAAGGTCCAATCTTACCACTCTCAAGAAATTTTTCTCAGTCATATCAATAATCTAAATCATTCCCTCCTCTGAACTCCTTTAGTATTTATTGCTTCTACCAATGATTTGGCACTCACCATATGCTATGTCTTGATATCCAACATTCCACCAAGCAAGAGGGAGTCTTATATACAAAACTAGATATTTTACCAACAAGAAAGCAAAGACTGTCGCAAATTCCTTTATAGCTCTGGGGCCTAACACTGTCCATATTCTGGAACATAGTAGATTATTTGCTTATGGTGATGCATTCCTAGTTGCCTATTTCAGTTAGTAAATCACCTTAAGTAAATCACCTTAAGAGTACCTATTATAGAATAATAAGTGTAAGGATACTTATTATACTATGTAGCATAACACAATAGCCATTGACATGTCCTAGAAGTAATGACTAAGAACACACAGGTGACCTGAGTCCGAGTTTTTATGCCTTGTCTTACATTTCACAACCCCTGTGACCGCCAGACAACCAATGGATCTGTATTAATAAAGGGCCTAGTTTATCCTTGATGTCAATCTGCTAAGATTATAAATACATCCACAAGTGTTCCTGTGTCACTGGATCAACCACTTAGATTTATTATACATAAACTTAACCTAAATCTCTACAAATCAAGATAAAAGATGTAAAGGTGCTTGTTTTTGGTCTTAAAAAGTTACACATTACTATCTGATTTTTTAAAAAATTATTCGCATGTGTGACTTTGACAAAAATAAATGCTAAAACTAGTGGTACATATATCATGGAAGTGGTAGGGAATCTTTTCCTTGTTTTTTTCCATCTAAGGAATTCTTTGTTTCTAGGGGAAACAAAGTTTAGGGGAGGGTAGTAAAAGATTTGAATATGCAAGAATAATAATTTTAATACTACAAAAAATTTCTTTCTGAATTTGGCTCTTAAAAAGAAATGTTTATAACATTATCTTACTGTATGCTTATCGTTCAGGAAAAAAAATAGCTTTAAATCTCTTTGTTAGTTCATAACTGATAGCTCTGAATCATCTGAATTATTCTCCCTGAAATTCACCACTTTAGTCTAGAGTCCATATAGGCTAACTGATTTCTCATCACTCATGTCCTCTCGCAACTAAACTTATTATTTCAATTCTGCAGGAATGTGACATAATTTGGGAAATTTTTCCTGCATGTAGTAGTTATCTCACCTCCAGTTAACCATTCATAAACAACCATTCACTAGTAGAGCAGAACTTGGAGTTAATCTCCATAAAGCATATTCTACTTATTTCTATCTGTAAGCTTTATACCAGTCAATCAAATAACTCCTCAATCCCATGTAACTTAACTTCTTAAAAGGTTGCTGACCTTTTTGGTCAATGTAACCACGGCTTTTCACTTAAAGGGTGGGTTATCTAATTATCCCACCATCATGACATATTCCTGCTCAGGACTGACTGTCAGATCTGTCATTTTCACTATACCTTTTGCACGGAAAATGTTTATACATTTCACTTACAACATTTATAGTTGTAAGTTTTCTGGTATACCAACTATTTTGATAAATAATTGGAAAGTAACACTTTTTAATCACTTTTCTTTCTATAGCACCTTTAAGTTAAACTTTCTATAGCACAAATGCTACTGTGCTACAGACTGTTCTGTTAAAATTCATATATTGAAATATAATTCCAATATGATGGTATTTATAAGGAGGCTAGTCCAGGAGGCAATTAAGCCATGAAGAAGGAAACCTCAAAAATGAAGTTAGTTTCCTTATAAAGAGATTTCAGAGAGTTCCCTTGCCATGTGAAGACACAAAATCTAGAAGATAGCTGTCTATGAATCAGGAAACCCCTGGAGATACCTTGATCTTGGAACTTCCTAATAGAGTCTCAAAAATACAGTTGTATACCCATGTTTATAGGAAATTTATTCTTAATAGTCAAAAGGCAAACACATTATTTATCAATTTATACATTTATTTATCAATATGAATGGACAAAAAATGTGGTATATACATACAATGGGATTTGTATGTACAGACATAATGGAATTGTCTTTAAAATTAAGGAAATGAATCCTTTAAAAGGAAATTCAGTCATTAAAGAGAGTGAAATCTTGCCAAGCAGCAATAAATGAGATAAGAAAGACAAATACTAAAAGACTTCATTCATATGTACAATACAAACAAAGCAAAAAAACAGACCAAAACAAAATATGACTGTAGACCTGAGGCTACCAGAGAAGGAAGGTGGGACAAGCAAGTGTAGAGGGTTATTGGTGCTTTAGTGTTGGATGTGGTGTAATTACATTGAAGAAGTGTGAGCCTATATCCTAGAATAAACAATTCTGTAAAGTAACATTACCCCAATAATTTTTTTAAAACTATAAAGAATAAAAGGAAACTCAGACACAAGTTAATGTGGACGCACCCTGATATTAAGCTAAATGAATTGGTCTACATGAGCTATCAAGAGTAGTCAAATTCAGCCGGGCACGGTGGCTCGTGCCTGTAAGCTTCAGCCTATGAAGCGGCCAGGGCCAGGGATTGCAGTTCGAGTCCCGCCTGGGGCCCGTAGCGAGACCTAGTTCTAAAAAAATAGCTGGGCGTGGTGGCGTGCGCCTGTAATCCCAGCTACCTGGGAAGGTGAGGCTGGGGATTGCTTGGGTCTGTGGTACCCCAGGCAACGAGAGCCTGTGGTTCCATGGGCAAAAAAAGAATAGTCAAATTCAGAGAAAGAAAGTCAAATTCAGAGAAAGATGACTCTCAGAGCATGGGGGAGGAGGGATGTGGAATAGTTTAATGGGCAGAGTTTCAGTTTTGCAAGATGAAACAGTTTAGAGATTGCTCACACAATAATGTGTGTATATGCAGCATTATTGAACTTTGCAATTAAAAAAAATGGTTAAGGTGGCAAATTTTATGCTATGTATTTTACCACAATTAAAAAATTTTTTTCACAAATAAACTCCAGTCTCAAATGGTTTTCTACACAATATTTAAAGACTATAAAATCTTCAGAAACTCTTCCAAGAAGAGAAGTAACATTTTCCACCTCATTCAATGAAGGAAGTATTACCTTATACCAAAACCAGATAGACATCACAAGAAAACTACAGGCCAGTATCTTATGGATATAGGCATAAAAATCCTCAACAAAATAGTAAGAAACAGAGGAGGACCGGGCACAGTGGCGCGTGCCTGTAAGCAGCAGTCTAGGAAGCCACGGTGGGGGTCAGGGATCACGGTTCCAGTCCAGTTCAGACCTAGTTCCAAAAAAAATAGCTGTGCATGGTGGCACACGCCTATAATCCCAGCTACCTGGGAAGCTGAGGCTGGGAACTGGTTGAGTGGTACCACAGGCAAAAAAAAACAACAACCAAATAGAAGAATATTAAAAAGGGATTATACACCATGGTCAAATGGGATTTATGTTCTAATGTCACGTGGTGGCACAGCTGGGAAGGAACCCCAATCAGAAACTGCCTGTATAAAGCATACCTCCACTGAGGTCTAGACCATTGGGTGGCGGGCAGGGGAGGCAGGGTGAGTCCTGGGTCTCAAGTTAGGGAAATAGGCCTCTGTCTCCACGTGGGCTAGGGGTGGGGGCTGGGCACATCTGCTCAGGCACAGGCTGGGGGCAGGGGCTCTGGTTTGCTCTGGCTCAATCAGATCTGCACTAGGAATGAAAAATGTGTCTCTCCAGGAGCAAACATAAAGGAGAAGAAAGGAAGTAATAACGGCCTTGGATACATTCACCACCTGGGTAGGACCCAAAGAGCGTGATCGAAACTACTGAGACAAGAACATGAGACTAGCAATTGTGGTGACTTGTCACATATTTCTACCTACATCATCTCCAGGGCTGGGGGATCAAACCACTGGTCTAGAGTTTTGTGCAACATGAAGGAGACTCCCTCCTTTACCAATCAATGGGGGAAGAAAGCCAGAGAGATGTGGCTGTGGCCCCAAACAAGAGAGAGGAGCTGGACCAACCATCTGGGGAAGTCTATCCCCAGCAGGGAATACCTCCACTGCTGGTGGCTGGGAGTTGGGCTCCCAAACCAAGATACAACAACTAGATGGCACACAAGCAGCACCATGTGACAGACATCAAAAAGGAGCACATATTTGGCCTACAAGAGGTTCCTGACATGTTCAGCCTGACTACCTGCCTGCCTTAGTTACTCCTGGAGACCCTAGTGGCTTGGTCTGTTGCTAACCAGGAGTGCAAGTCTGCACCCAGGAAAAAAGACAGAGTTCCAAAAGCCTGGGGTGAAGAAGAAAAGTTAGGAGAAACAAAAGTTTGGGTCTTTGGTTTGAAAACTAGAATTTGGACCTCCAGAAAAGAAAGGATAGCTTGCTGGAAAACTTGTAACTTCAAAAACTTGAAACTTGGAAAACTTGGGAACCTTGAAAAACTTGGAATTTTAATCTACTGGAAAACTAGACTTTGTATAAGTGCCGGCTCCAGGTTTGCTGTGGTGAGATGCCATTTTAAATGTGTTCTTGGAATTTTGGAGACTGGACTACCAGTATCTGGGGTAAGATAACTGGCTACTTGGTGGTCTCAGTGATAAATCTTGTTATTATTGAGTAGTCTTGCAATTGTGCATGTGAGTGGAACAACCTGGAGAAAGCCAGTTTAGCTATCAGTTTCTCTCCTTGCATGCTTTGGTGCTTGTTTTATACCCAGTTTCACCATAAGAATGCAAAATTAGTTTAACATTAAAAAGGTAATTAGCCGGGCACTGTGGCTCATGCCTGTAAGCTTCGGCCTATGAAGCGGCTGGGGCTAGGCATCGCAGTTCAAGTCCCACTCGGGGCAACACAGCGAGACCTAGTCCCAAAAAATAGCCGGGCGTGGTGGCATGTGCCTATAATCCCAGCTACCCGGGAAACTGAGGCTGGGGATTGCTTGAGTCCGTGGTACCCCAGGCAACATGAGCCTGCAGTTCCATGGGCAACAATACCAAGGTAGTTAAATGTGATGTCATATCAATAAAAAAAAGGCAATTAATGTGATGTCATATCAATAAAAGCCAAAACTCACACATTCATTTCAATGAAAGAAAAAGTTTTGAGACAAAATCCAATGCCCACTTACAACACTCAACAACCTAGAAATAAAAGTAAACTTCTTCAACCTCATATAATGAATCTAAGAAAAACCTATTGTTAATATCATACTTAAATGGTTAAAGACAACACTTTCCTCATGATCAAGAATAAAACAATGGCTACCTTCATCACGTCTATGCAGGACTGTACTGGAGGTTCTAGCTAGGACAATTAGGAAAGAAAAAGAAATAATAAAAGTTATTTAGATTGCAAAAGAGGAATAGATGACATTAAACATATATATGTTTCCTCTATTCATTCTTCTAGTCATCTATATCACATAACTGGAGTAACCAAGTCAGAGTGGTACTGACATGGACAGACATACAGATAAATGAAACAGAGCTGAAGGGTCTGAAATAAACCATTATATTTATGATCAGCTGATTCAATCATGATGTCAAGAAAAGTCAAGGGAAAAAATGAAATTGGGTTCCTTTCTTAAAGCATACACAAAATTAACCCCAAATGGATCACAGACCTAAATGTAATAGTTAAAAACCACAAAAATCTTAGAATACCTAAGAATACATTAGAATACCTAAGAATAAATTGTGATGACTTTGGGTTAGGTGAAATTTTTCATATACAACACCAAAAGCAATGAGACCCCCAACCACCCACCAGAAAGAGATAAATTGAACTTCATCAAAATTACAAACTTTACTTCATCACACTTACAAATTTTTTGCTTCAAAAGACACCATCCAGAAAACAAAGAGTCAGCCACAGAATGAGAGAAAATATTTACAAGGTATGTATCTAATAAAGACCTTGTATTGAAAATATATATCAAGAAATCTAACATGTCAATAAAATGACAGAAAAAGACAACTCCTTAAAAAAAGATAAAGGATTTAAACACACATTTGTCCAAAGACATATAAATAGTCAATAAATGGACATATCTCCAAAGAAACATAAAGGATACAAGAAGATACTCATCAGTCATCAGAGAAATACAATCAAAACCATAACAGATCACCTTTTTACAGTCACTGAAATGGTTATCACTTTAAAAAAAAAGACACGATAATACCAAGTGTGGGAGGATGTGGAGAAATGAACACCCTCAAATATTGCTGGTGGGGATGTAAAATGATAGAAAATCATTAGGCAGTTTCTCAAAATGTTAAACATGGAACTACTACATAACCTGACAATTCCACTTCTATATATACTCAGGTGAAAAAATTTATTTTCACACAAAAAGGCATACATGAATGTTCATAAAACCATTATATTCATAATAGCCAAATCCAAACATCTATCAACTGATGAATGGTTAAGCAAAATATCCATATAATGGAATATTTTTCAAACATGTTTCATGAAACATGATCACTGAAAAAACATTGCTAGAAAAGGAAGTCAAACTAAAAAGTGACACAGTCACGATTCCATTTAAATGTAATATTCAGAATAAACAAAAACCAAAAAAATAAATGGTTGTCAGGGGGTTGGTGAGGCAGGAGATGAGACGTGACTGATAATGACTACCATATTCCTTTTGGGGAGTGATAAAACCCTCTAAAATTGTTAGTTACGATGAAATGACTGTACAAGTTTGTGACTATACCTAACTGAACACTAGACAGATACAATATCTGCATTACATTTCAATTAAGTTGTTCATAAGTTGTTTAAAAAGAGTCCTATGTGTCTATACATTTTCAAATGCTACCTAGGAGATCCCCATTTGACAATCAGTTCACTACATGATCAAATCACTTTACAGTGAGTCCTTCCTATTAAAATATATAATGTTCACATTATGATTACTGCCATCTAGACTATGTGAGTGGGACATCTGAATAACTGCTAGCTTATCAAACAATCAGTGTATTTATAAGGCTTGCTACTCTTGTCATAGGAGTTTATATTTTTTAGTAGAGAAATATCTTGGTTTTAGGATGAGGAAACGGATCCAGAAAAGACAAAGGAAAAAAAAAAAGACTAAAGGGTTAAACATGGACAAACAACAAAAAGAAAGGAGGCAAAGTGACCAGGGGGGATGTGGTATGGTGGGGTATTCCCATGGGGATCAGCAATTATACAATCATGTATTGTAAAAAATCCAAGAATAAAATTAAAAAAGAAAAAAAAGAGAAATATCTTGGTTTTTATGTATTCTTTCATACAAATGGTTGTTGCTGAACTGCAGCAACAAAGAAAATTTCATTTAAATTTAAAATAAGTATGGGCACATGCCTGGTTCGGCCATATTGCCGGGCACTGAGCTCCCAGCCATCCAGCCTGCCACACTCCTTTTGGGCTTTGGGGAACGCAAAGTAGAGGGGAAGCAGCTGGGGGCGCCCTCTGGTCACCAAACCACCAGGTGGCCGGGGTAGCCCCATCCACACACCTGGTTCAGCCATGCTGGACACTGAGCACCCCCACACACAAGGGGACTTGGGGGGTAGTGGGTGGTAGGAGTCATTCCCTCCAAATCCAAATCCATCAACCTCACCAGAAGCAACTATATCAGGGATTCAAGGTCAGTTGCACACAAATACAGAGGTGAAAAACGAAGTATTCCAGAGCAACAAACATGTCAGATCCATGGGACAAAGGATCATAAGATTGATTATAGAGATGAACTACCACAGAAATATAACCACTGTGATCTATGATGGGAATGGAATTTCCCGTTCAGAGATGGTTTCAGCATGATCAAAGGACCCTCCCACTTCAGGGGGTGAGGAAAGTCACAGAGACAGGCAGTGGCCCCACGACGAACCAGATCAACCATCTGCTAGGGCCTACCTCAATCAAAAAAATTGGTGCACAAACTTTGGCTGGGAGAAACACTCCCAAAGCCAGCAACCAGAACTACAAAACAAAGAAGGAGCAAAATATGACAGAAGATGGGCCAGAGCAGCTAACCAGAAAGAAGGAGGAGACACTGAAAAGAACATAATCATGTGTGAACTGGTAGCCAGCAGCAAGACACTTGGAAACTTAAGCACAGGCCACTGTGTCCCAGGAAACTACGTCCACACTGGACAAAAGGACACTGCTAGAGGAAAGAAGAGGAAGAACCCAAGGGACTAAAAATTAAACAATAAATGGTAGTGAAAGAAGAGATGGAGAGAACAGGAGGGTAGGATGAGGGAGGGAGAGGAACACCCAAAAGGCAAATGTAAACAAAACTTATTCAATAAAAATATATACTATTAAAATAAATATGCCAGGGCCGGGCATGGTGGTGCATGCCTGTAAGCGGCAGTCTAGGAATCTGTGGCAGGGACCAGGGATCGCAGTTTGAGTCCCACTGGGGCAAAGTAGCGAGACCTAGTTCCAAAAAAAATAGCTGGGCATGGTAGCACATGCCTGTAATCCCAGCTACCTGGGAAGTTGAGGCCGGGGATTGCTTGAGTCCGTGGTACCCCGGGCAACGTGAGCCTGTGGTTCCATGGACAAAAACAGCAAGACCTAGTCACAAACAAACAAACAAACAAACAAACAAATAAATATGCCAGGTACTGTGGCACACGCCTTTAATCTCAGCTACCTGTGGCAGGGGATCGCCTGAGTCCAAGAAATCCCAGATCCGATCCAGGATCTGAATTACTCAGATCTGATCCCGGGTGGGGACTACCCTGGGTAACATAATGAGACCTAGTCTCAAAAAAATAAAAAATAAAATAAATTTTAAAAAGCACAATGATGATGTAAAAGTTTGTGAATTAGCATAAATTTTAGTTTTTTCCACCTACTCCATTAGCAAATGCTAAGTGATTCTGAAGTAATCTTTTCCAATTTAAGTTACTTGCTTTTAATTTCATCTTTTTAATGTCAATAACAATTTTCTCAGTATATTTTTATTGTTAAATCAGTTGCATATAAACTTAGCTATGTGCCAAAAACTTCAAATTATGACATCTTAGAATAAACTATATAATATCAATGTACTATCAGATTCACATTATATTTTCAAGTATGACCACATCTATATAACAGATTAGCAATGTAATACATGGATCTACTATTTATAATTAAATGTTAATATACGCCATCATTTTGAGTATATAACTGAAAACATACCAAAAAGATAAAAAAAACCTCACTGGTCTATAGTATGCCAATAAATATCAGTAATGCTTTAAGTGAAATTCTAAAGATCTGAGCTTCCAGACAGCATAAAATTAATGGGCAGCTTATAACAGCAAGAACTACTGATCAGATCTGTTAAACTTCTACACTCAAATTCTAGACTTACCCTCAAAGTACGATTCTAAGATGACAATCCAATAGAGGGCCAGGATTGAAAAAGTAGTGGTACAATGTTTAGGAGATTGGACAACAGAAATAATTTGTGTAAAACATTCTTGAAATCGTGAGGAATAAGTTCTAATTGTAACTTCCATATAGGGGAACAATATTATAGAAGACAATTTTTCCATATTCATGAACACACATTTGACATCATTCTATACTATATTTGAGTTATAAAGAATAGGTACTGCATGCTAATCAAATGAAATGAATGCCCTTTTGCAAAAGTTATTTAACTGCATCCTAGACAAAGGAATTCTGACTGGTCCAGTAAATAAAAAGTGCCTTTAGCTACAGAGATGAAACACTAATCTGAGGATTTGGCTAATCTATGCTTTTCAGGCTCTGATGGATGACCTCTCTCAAATGGAACCCTGCATTGTGCTTATAGGAGTTTCATTTTATACTTTTATCCATTAATGTATTGATTGAAACTGTCATCTTAAGAATTTTCTGCTCAACATTACCTATATTCAATTCTAGGCAACCCTCTCAGGTCATTAACAAGTCAGCTTCTATATGGCACTAAGCAGCTAACTACTCAAAATTACATATGCTCTAGGAATTGATACTGTCTTGGGGAGGGGGCTCACAATCAATGAAAAAAATTCTGACCCCCCCTTTGAAAAGCAATTTTGTCACTTTCAGAGAGCCTCACACCAAAAATTAAAAGTATCAAGCTGGTACACGGCTTTAATCCCAGCCCTAGGATGGGAGGCTGAGACTGGGAATAGCTTGAGTCCACGGGTTCAAGACCTGCCCAGGGCAACATAGCGAGACCTAGTCTCAAAAAATAGCTGGGTATGGTGGTGCACGCCTGTAATCCCAGCCACCTGGGAGGCTGAGGCTGGGAACTGCTTGAATCCGGGGTACTGAGGGCAATCTGAGCCTGCAGTTCCCCAGGCAACATAGCAGGACTTAATCTCAAAAAACTAATAAAAAATAAGAAGAAGAAGAATAGAATGCCAGTTATTGACAGCTGTCATCGTTGCCTCCAAAGGAGTATGCATTGGCCGAATCTATGTGTCAGGATTTTAGGGCTATTTCTAAGATATATGAATATATCTTAGAACATAATAAACTTACCTCAACTGAGCATTAGAACCAAGCAAATGAAGCCGGGCACGGTGGCTCGTGCCTATAAGCTGCAGCCTATGAAGCAGCGGGGCTAGGGACCACGGTTCAAGTCCCACAGGGGGCATATAGTGAGACCTAGTCCCAAAAAAATAGCTGGGCATGGTGGCACACACCTGTAATTCCAGCTACCTGGGAAGCTGAGGCTGGGGACTGCTTGAGTCTGTGGTACCATGGGCAACGAGAGCCTGCGGTTACACAGGCAAAAATAGCAAGACCTAGTCTCAAAAAACAAAAACAAACAAACAAAAAAGAACCAAGCAAATGAAGTGAACAGACTTAATAAACTAGCGGAATTAAGCTCTAATGCTTAATAGGAGTATACTTCCTGAAAAAATAAGATTTTCTCAAGAGGCTCCAAATCACAGCTACTTTCTTGCCATAGCAAAGAAACTATGTTAATACTTTGGGCTAGAAAGGAAACAAAATCAGAAGAAAAAGTATCAATGAAGCAGAACAGAATCCCAAATAGGACTCAGAGATGATTTGGCTAGGTACATTTAACTATTCAAAACTTAGGTAAATTCAGAAACAGCCTATTAGAAAGCTTGAAAAACCTAATTATCTCTCAGGTGGATGATCATGGGTCTATAGAATGCTCTAGCAAGATCTCTACAAACCAACCAGCCCCTAATGGAAAATAACATTTTCTAGTTACGAAAGTAGAAACCAAAAATAAAGGAAAATACCTTCCAGAGAAGCAGCAAACAGCATAGAAACACTGAGCAAATGACTTAGAAAACTCAACAGACAGGCGACCCAACTCATAAACCAGAAGAAAGTAACTCCCCCCAAAGGGAAAACCACCATAAAAAGGGAAATATTCCCTTAGATTTGTGAAACCTGAAACGTCTCAGTCACCTCAAATCTCATACTAACAGAAAATGTCATAGATGTGTTACATCCAAATCACCAATCAACAAATCTCAGTCCGAAATTAACAATTTCCATTTGAAGCTATATCCAGATATTTCTAACAATTGCATCTTTCAGGCACCCAATACACTTACTCAATACTGTGCACCACAATGAAATATGAATACTATGCTTCAATTTAGTCAGGTAACAGCATCTAGAAAGCAACTTGAATAACTTCATCCTATAGATTCCTTCCACCAAGGCACAAGTCTTAACCTTCCTGAGACTCAATTTCTGAGCTGTAAAATGTGGGAACTAAAGTAAATGAGATTAACTATAGGAATCCCTCCATCCTTGAAATTGTATACTTAAGTGTTTAAGTTTCTTGTAGGTATAGATGCTCCGTCTGAGATCATTTAAGTTTATACTGTCGTTCCAGAGCTAACCACTGGGAGGAGCGAGGGACTTGAGGAAATTCCCAAGGGAGACTATTTGGCTGTTACCTGAAGCCCACCTAGTAAATGATAAACAATCGCAGACAGAGAGCATCTCTCTGGTTCCTCTGCCTAGGTCTCACAACATTCTTCACAAAGACACCACTTCTTACACATCTTTTTTCTTTTCTTTACCACTACACTTTCCCTGCCCTCCTTTGTAGTTTCACATCCATTCTGCCCCTGTCTATTCAGACTTTTTTCTTCGCCTCATTTATTATTCAGACTTTTTTCTTCGCGTGAATTTTCTAGAAAAGTCAAGACTACACACTAAATGACAATCAAGGAAACTATAATTCCAGGCATATGATATGTTAAGCTAAGTTTTAGAAAAATCCTGAGGCTCTTTCTTGAAAACCAGGCTTCAGAATAAAAAGACTATAGTGACTAAGAGACTGCAAACGAGTGACAATTCTTGCAGGTCAGGTCGAGTCTTAGAAATCAGCAAGCGGAGACCAGGGCCAAGCTACTTGGTGTAAAGAATTTGAAATACACTATTTACCCGGGCTTCCTTTCACTGTCAAACTCCTTACCCAAAGAGGCCTCTAACATCGCTATTTCTTTAAAGTACAGTCATTCGCATCCATTCGCCTCGTCCTCGCAAAATTAAATGAATAAATAATCCTTCTTTTCATCTTTACTTCCACAGTAAACATCACACCGTTTATGAGCCTGGAGAACTGAGTTGGCTCGAAAGGATGGCGCGAAGGCACAGGGGAGGGCGATCAGTGGGCGGAAGGTGGCTCTCTGCACATGGCCCACCCATCCTCGCTAAACTGGCCACAGGCACACCGTCCCTGAGCACGGGTAGCTTCCTCTTGGCCCCGGTCCCGCACTCGCAACCGCCCCCTAAGCTGCCGCTGCGGCCACAGGCTCTCGATTTGGACCCTTCCCTGGGGATGACCCCATCCCCCGCTTCTTTTCCCCAGCGGGTTCCCGCCCTGCCGAGACCAGACTAAGGGCCCCTCCCGCCTCACCTCCATAGAAACGCGCCAGCCTTGCATGGCGGAGAAGCCGTAGGGCAGCGGCAGGCGCGGGGCGCCGACCCCGTCCCCGGAGCACTTCACCGTATTGGGCTGAGAGAGGTAGGCACCCATGGCGGCGGCTGACCGGCAGCGTCTGGAGCAGGCGAGCGGGGCAGGACCCGTGCCGGCGCCGGAGCCGGAGCCCCGGGGGCGCGCGTGGCAGAAGCGGGCCCGGCGGCGCAGCCGACGCAAGGTGCCGGTGAAAGGCGCGAGGCCGGCCAGGAGGCGGTAACGGGACAGAAGCTGAGAGGGAGCGGAAGCGGAAACGGCGCCTCTCCAGACCCCGCCCGGCCGGCGCGGCGCGGCGCGGCGCTGCGGGCAATCATTTCCTTAGCAACTCGCCCCGCCCGCGAGGACAACGGCCCGCCCAACCGCCGCTCCCGCGAGACTGGCGGGACCACGCCCACCAACGGCTTCGGCTTCCCGGCCCGCACCACGGACAGCTAGTTGCAGAAAACTGTCTCTCGCCTTCGCTGCTGACTGTGGCCTTTCTCGTTTTTATCTGAAGTTCTTTTGTGTGGGACCAGGCGCTTCCGGTCTATCCTCCAGTGTGTTAGTCGCTCTGGCCCCACCGCACCTTCAGACTCCGCAAACCCTGCCCGATTCGATTCTATTAAAATCGAGTCGTATTTGTTCTGAGACCTACACGAACAGAACAGAGTGTGAGAGTCTCATGCAAAAGAAAATGAAGACCTCGGTCTGTGACATCATCGAACTAATATAATGCAGAAATGTTTGACACAGTCTGTGCTGGATGAGGAGAAATCAGGGGAGCACTGATCTGCGCCTTGACGTCCTCTGGTCGCCTGGGGAGGAGGAGGGGATAATGTTCCAAGGTTGGGGGAGGGGGGTCGTTGGAAAGGATGAAAGCTACGGATGGGGGTGGGGGTGAGAATCTGCCTGACCTCGCTGGAAAGTGATTTTAAATAGTAATATTAGATAGTGTAAAGACAATCGTTAGCGTCAAGATGGATGATTTGGATTTCACTGTTATCCTGGTGTGGCATTTAAGGCCTGTTTGTCTCATCTCTGTGTACAATGTACATTGAGGAAAGTCTGGAAACTGATTAAAGGACCCTAAATCTAAGCATGAGATGACAAGAAGATGGTGACGTTGGAAAAAAAATAGAGATGAAAGAACAAATTGGGCACATAGTAAAGGATTTAGTAATAGGTTGGATTCAGGAGATGGAAGGAAAAGGAGAAATAAAAATGATCAGATTGAGTCTTTTAAAATACAAGGCCAAACAGCTTCCTCCTGCTCTTCAAATAGTCCAATATCCTTAACATCGATTACCAGAGCCCATTCTTCATCTTCCTCTCACTTTCTATCCATTTTCGCTTGACAATTCAGTTTTCAACATTAAGTTTTTGGGTTCCTCCAGAACTAGTCTTTCTCTTCCTATGTTTTCTCCTACGGATGGAACACACCTCCCCAATCACCCTTCTTTACTTCCCCCAGGAAGTCTTCCCTATCCCTAAACTAGATTTGTTCCCTAGCTCTCCGGTAGACTGTTTTTGAAAGGAGAAACTCTTAAAAACACCAAGTTTTTGCCCCTTTAAAGAGGTAAAAAAAAAGAAAGAAAGAAAAATAGAATTGCTGGAACTGTTACAGAAAATAGAGTGTTGTTTGTTTGTAGTTAGTTTGGGGAGAAAACTGGTTTCAGTTTATACACTGAAACTATTGGATTGGTAGCGCATGCCTGTAAGTAGCAGCCTAGGAAGCCAGCTGTGGCCGGGGCTAGGCATTGCGGTTCAAGTCCCACCTGGGGCACATAGTGAGACCTAGTCCCAAAAAAATAGCTGGGCGTGGTGGCGCGCACCTGTAATCCCAGCTACCTGGGGAGCTGAGGCTGGGGATTGCTTGAGTCTGTGGTACCCCGGACAACGTGAACCTGCGGTTCCTCAGGTAAAAATAGCAAAACCTAGTCTCAAAAAAAAAAAAAAAAAGCCTATTGGATTAAAGTTATGAGAGTAGAAGATGTTGATCAGCCTGTGGGTCTTCATGAATCTGTGTGAGATCTCTGACAAAGGTAATCCAAAGGAAGCATGAAATTACTCAACCTCTTCTTTTCCTCCCCTCCTCTAAGTCTAGAATGTGATATGACAAAAGCATCAGCTTTGACATATTTATCTGGTTATTCACAAGTTACTTATTCTCTCTCAGGCCCCGTTCCTTTATCTGTGAGACACAATATTTACTTTTCCCCTGTATGTTTTTAAAGATAAGAGGATCTGAACATAAAATATGAGTTTGCATATTAGATATAGCAACCAAAGACTGTTAGTTTATAAGCATCCATACACAGGTGGTAAATATGGGCTAGACATAACATGTTCTCACACATACACATGCACACACACACAAGATAGGAGATGACTGTTCTGGTATCATTGTTAAAGTTAAGTCACTATACCTGACCCAGCAGGCAAGTTTAAGAGTCTTGAATGGATAAAGGGAATGAATAGGTTTGCCCTGGAAACTTGGGCCACTAAGCAAATGATCGAGTTGGAGTGATGATCCACTGTGCAGTTTTGGATTATCACTCAGGACCCACCCAAGAATCAATCCATGATACCTGGGATATACATAGTCTCAGGACCCTCACTCTTAAGCAGCAGACCTGTCCTCTTTTGACATCAGTGCTTCCCTTAGCAATGTATTTCAATAAATCTTCCTGCTCTGTTCTCCACCCTGCCTCTGGTGAATTCTTTCACAACTTTGCCTCGCCTCTGGTCTACACCTGATTCTGTTCCACATCAATAACCTGAAGCAAAATGGGGGAAAAATAAGTGAAGAAAAAAGATAGAAAAAAAATATGACTCAAGGAAAAAGTGAAATCCGAGGAGGGCAGTGTATCTCAGAGACGGAAAATGGAGTTTCTAGGGGACTCATAGAAAGCAGTGAGAAAAGAGACATTATCCCCACCCTACTCTAGCTTCGGTTCCCCAAAACCAATATAGTACACTTTGGAAGACACAAAGGTTTTGCACTTTATAGGAAGTAAACTTTTTTAACTTTGAAAAACTCAAAACACATTCACAGATTGACTTTTCTCAGTCTTTAAAAGCTTCAAAAACCTGACCAACATAGTAAAGAGAGATAATTCCTCAAAACCAGGCACAAAAAGACAAATGTTGGACGATTTCACCTACATGTGCAATATAAGAAAACCAAGCAGATAAATGGATAAAACAAGATAAAAATAAACTGAGGAACAGTGAACACCAAAATGAGGTTATTAGAGGAAAAGAGAGAGAGTAAAGGGTGAAGAGAATTTAGTGGATGATATGGGTTTTGTCATTTTGGTTTTATTTATCTAAAAAATAAGTTTCTAACAGGTACTTTAGGAGCTGAACTAAATGAAAAACATATATTTAATGTTCATTCAGCAGTGACTAAAGGCATGAGATTGCTATGTTATAGGTAGAAAATAACTGATTCTAAGCATCTGACAATTCCTATATGTTTTCACAATTATGAATCCCAGTATCACCTTTGCTTTATTTCTTAAAAAAATCACTAAGTTGCCTATGTTTTATTGTTTCTCAAGTTGGTCAAACATTGAAAATAACTAAGAAATACAAGTCATTTAAAAACCTTTTTTGAGGCCGGGCATGGTGGCACATGCCTGTAAGCGGCAGCCTAGGATCAGGATCAGGGATCAGCCAGGATCAGGGATTGAGGTTCGAATCCCACCGGGAGCATGTAGTGAGACCTAGTTCCAAACAAATAGAGCTGGGCCTGGTGGGACTCGCCTGTAATCCCAGCTACCAGGGAAACTGAGGCTGGGGATTGCTTGAGTCTGTGGTACCCCAGGCAACCTGAGCCTGCAGTTCTACAGGCAAAAAAAAAGAAGACCTAGTCTCAAAAAAACCCAAAAAACAAAACAAAAAACCCTTTTTGTCTTTATATTACTCTCCTGTGAGCCACTTTCTGGTCACCTCCCATGAGAGAAAAGGGAAAAGAGGAGAAGAGTGATTTAGTGTTTTTCAAACATGAGAAGTTGTGAACCTGTGAGATACACTTCTGCAGGTTCCAGGGATTTGAGGAACCCATGATCAGGCAACATTGCCTTAAAAATGAAATGCTAACTTCCAAATAGAATGTAACACTGATTCAATCTTACACTTAAACATAAACTCAAGGCCGGGCACAGTGGCTCGTGCTTGTAAGCTTCAGCCTATGAAGCGGCCAGGGCTAGGGATCGCGGTTCGAGTCCCGCTGGGGGCACATAGCGAGACCTAATTCCAAAAAAATATAGCTGGGCGTGGTCGCACGTGCCTGTAATCCCAGCTACCTGGGAAGCTGAGGCTGGGGATTGCTTGAATCTGTGGTACCGTGGGCAACAAGAGCCTGTGGTTCCACGGGCAAAAATAGCGAGACCTAGTCTCAAAAAAACAAAAAAAACCATAAACTCAAGATCATCAAAAAAAAAAAATAGTGTCTATCCAGAGGGTCCAAACTATGCTAATATGTTATAAAAATTCAAACACAGTTTTACAATTCTCATAATAGATTCAGAGTACCTTGCAGACACAAGACCCCCAAAGATAACAGACCACCTATTGAGAAAGAATAGCACAAGGAAGATGTTAAGTGAAAAAATGAGCAAGTTCAAGAAATCAGGAAGCAGATTCTCCTACTTCCCCTTCATCCCAGCCTTTTCCTGGGGTTCTAATTCTGCCTTTTACTCTTCATATACTTCTTTCACATCTACTTCTGATGATGTCATAGTATTCATAACTATTATCTTTGAAAACTCAGCACTTTTGCTACCACCTTTCTGTGTGTAATTAAGGTAAACCATTGGTGGGGGGGAGGGCTGTGGTTAGATTAAAGGCTAAGAAAGAAAGTACTGTATAGATATTTTGAAGTAGTAAAAATGGAGAAGTAGACTTATTTTGAGATTCTGGTCTAGTCCATAAACCCCTTTCTATTCTTTAGTTTTAGGGTGCCCAATAAATGAAATTTTCTTTAAAATGAAAAATGTGCTTATTTTTTTCTTCCAGGGACAGTGTCTAGACGCATTCAGAATGGCCCAGCATTTGTATTTTTTAAAAAAAATTTATTATTTTCTTACAACCTTGGTCACATGTGTGTAATTATTTATGTATGGCCCTCTCTCTTTCCCCTCCCCTCCACATCCCCACTCCGGTCACTACAACTCATCTCTTTCTGTAAATTGTTGGTTGATAAAGCTGTTTGTCAGGTGGTCATTGTTTAGCCCATTGGTCTCTTCCTTTTTCTGGTAAATGTTCTTTTCCTAGATGAGGACCTGAGCTCCTGTGACTTGTTGGTTCACGCTATTTAAATTTCTAAGAATAAGGCCGGGCACAGTGGCTGGTGCCTATAAGCTTCAGCCTATGAAGCGGCCAGGGCTAGGGATCGCGGTTCGAGTCCCGCCTGGGGCCTGTAGCAAGACCTAGTTCCAAAAAATAGCTGGGCCTGGTGGCGTGTGCCTGTCATCCCAGCTACCTGGGAAGCTGAGGCTGGGGATTGCTTGAGTCCGTGGTACCCCGGGCAACGAGAGCCTGTGGTTCCACGGGCAAAAATAGCGAGACCTAGTCTCAAAAAAAAAAACCCAAAAATTTCTAAGAATAACTCTGAGGTGGGTAGCCAGCCCAAGCTCATTTGAGACCTCTTGTAGTACAGGTGTGTGGCATTGTCCTCCAGGTGCCTTTGTTGTGGAGTTTTCTCTTGTGAAGTCGAGTCTCCTTTTCTCCGGACTCATGTGGTCACTGGGATTCTTGCCTCCTCTTTCATGCTGGCTGCCTCCTCATTCTCTTGTGCTTCCAAGCCTTTTAGTTCTGGCCTCTGGCTTTGGGAACCCAATGCTCAACAGAATGGTCCAGTATTTGATACACTGTAGACTTTTCTACAACATAGGTGCTAGCAAAACTGTACTGTTTCAAAGCCTGGTTAGAGAAATGTTTACCTTCATACCAAGAAGCTTGGTCCCAAGTCCACATATGGCATGTTTCCAGGCTGAAGACTTTGTTGGTGCCTTGAGACTTAAAGTTCTTAGATGGCATCTAAAATGAAAAACCTTGTCTGTAGGATCTCTATGTGTGCTAAGTGTGTCTATGACAGGAGTAATCATGCATCCCTTGTTGAGGAGCAGAAGATTGTTGTGAAAGTTTTGAAAATACAAGCACAGAGTAGAAAGCTAAATTTAAAAATATAGTTTTTTTGAGTAGTAAAAAAAACTTGTTCTTTTAAAAAGAAAGAGTTTACATTGCTTCATCTCAGAGCAGTCTACCTTTACTCAGGTAAATCACTATACATACACACAAACACACACACATATATGTGTAACACCCACTTTTATTCTAAAGAAAATAGTGAGCGAATCAGATTGAGATGCTGAAGTCAATTCATTTATTAGTAATATAAATTATGTCTTATGTAGGACAGTATCCTTGCAAAGAAAGAGATATCATTTCCCCCCCTTAAATAAGAATATAAACTGCAATGGCTTTATATGTTCTTCAGACATGTATGTATGTTTTCATCCAAGTGTTTTTGCTCATAGGTAATCACGAAACTGGAGTCACTTTCTGGAGCATACCAATTTTATATCTACACTTTTACTCCTATAAAAAGACAGACTAGCCTGCACCACTGAAATCTCACCAAGTGGTGTTAGGTAGACAGATTATCCACACTCTAGAAAGTGCCAGTGATTCCTGGAATTGCCTCAGTCAAGCAATCGTGAAGGTGAGTGTTTCCCATTAAGTAAAAGAACAGTCTTTCAATCAGACGTTCTAGAATGGAAATAAGCAGGCCTTGAACTGGAGAAGAAAAATCATCTCTGAATTCATTAGGATTCAAGATATCACACAATCTGGCGATTCCTTTCAGGGCAAGTGGGCAGCCTAAACCAGTTCTGCCTTATCAGAAATCAACAACCTGGCAGGGCATGGTGGCGCATGCCTGTAAGAGGCAGCCTAGGAAGCTGCTGCGGGGCCAGGGATTGCGGCATCGAGTCCCGCTGGGGGCACGTAGCGAGACCTAATTACAAAAAAATATAGCTGGGTATGGTGGTGTGTGCCTGTAATCCCAGCTACCTGGGAAGCTGAGGCTGGGGATTGCTTGAGTCTGTGGTACCCCAGGCAACGTGAGCCTGCGGTTCCACGGGCAAAAATAGCAAGACCTAGTCTCATTAAAAAAAAAAAAATCACCAACTACTTCCCACAGT
>PVHY01017343.1:0-31563 GCA_004024945.1 Uropsilus gracilis
CTGGCAAATTCAACAAGGACGAGAAAGCACTGCCTCTTTGCACAGATGCCCCAGAGCCAAGTCGAGCTCCTGGCACACAGGTGCCCTCTCCACCAAGCGAAGGGATGAACGGCTTCATTTCGAGATGGGCAGTGGCGGTGAGCAGAACCATCCTCCCCGGCCGTGGGGGGCAGTCTGAGTCTCTCTGCAAGCGAGAGAAAACCCAGTGGCCCAGCCGGGGTCTCCTGCACCACACACACCCAAGAGGCGGCAGGCTGGTGTCTCGATGCCACGAGACAGAGCTTAGGAAGCGCGCTTGGCTCGAGAAAACGCTCCAACCCTCTCAGAAAGATGCTGTGCCCGGGGCAGGGAGGTAGGGCTGGACGTTAGAGAGGTGGCCGCTGGCTGGGCGCAGGTGGCATGAAGACAGGCCTGCAGGCAAGAAGCCCAGACGCGAGATGGACCACGACGCACACCCCGGGCGGCCAGACACAGAGCACTGAGCTGACCGATTTACTTCCCGACCTGAAGTCCAGTCCAGTCCTCTCCCATGGAGCCACGGGGCCCAGCGACGAATGCTGGTTCCCTGGCCCCCACCTGGGCCCACGGCATCAGGATCCCCAGGCACAGAGTCCCCGCGTCTAACTCCCCCACTTCCCCAAGGCTATCAGGAAACAGACTGAGGAAAACAGGGTGACCTGTACTCAGACCCCCTGGTGCCCTCCTTGCAAAGACTGTCACCTGTGGTCAGAGACCCCCCCAGAGGGATACGAAAGGGTATAAGGGGGCGAAAAGACAGGCTGGACACACTCTCTCTCTCTCTCTCTCTCTCTCTCTCTCTCTCTCTCTCTCTGGGAGGTGGCCCCAGCTGGCTAGTACCATTGGACCCTGTGACTCTCGGTCTCCTGCTGGTCTTTCAGGAGCTGCGGCCCTTAACAGCCCTTGCCGGAGGCTCCAGCGACCTGACTCAAGCGACAAAGTCTCAACTCCCGACGACCAATGACGCTCTCTACCTTCCCCGCCACAGCCGACACATGGCCGCTGGGTGACCCTGCGCCTCTCCCCCCTCACCGGGGAGGAAGGCCAGGACTGGGGCTCAGCGGAGCAGGCAGGTTCCACCATGAGGCTTTTCCAGAAGCTTCCTGGACCCCCACATGGTCATCCCCACCTGAGCATATGGACTGTCCCCCAAACACTAGGCCTGGGGGTCCCCTGAACTGGCCACGTTGGAGGTGTGGCCATCTGCACCAGTCAGAAGTGGGGAGGGGATAAAAAACCCACTCAAGCCCAACGGCACATGTTTAACAGCAGACAAACAAGCTGGGCATGGTGGCGCGTACCTGTAAATGACAGCCAAGGGAGTCGCGGTAGGGCCTAGGGATCGTGGTTTGAGTCCCGCCAGGGGCAACACAACGAGACCTGGTCCCCCAAAAAATAGCTGGGCGTGGTGGTGCGCGCCTGTAATCCCAGCTACCTGGGAGGCTGAGGCTGGGGATGGCTTGAGTGAGTCTGTGGTACCCCAGGCAACATGAGCCTGCGGTTCCAGGGGCAAAAATAGCAAGACCTAGTCTCAAAAAAAAAAAGAGCAAAAATCAAATACAAGCAGGGAGAGGACATGAGGGTCTTCATCTTATCTAGAGCAAGAACAGAGCAATCCTGGAGGCAACACAACCACGGGTGCCCCAGAGGCGGGAAAGACTGCCATTTCCCTATACATGCACACTCGTGCACACACACGCGAGCTGGTCCTCTCCCCACACACCCTTCCCAGGGGACGCTGGCTGTCCCAGCTGACCCATCAACCCTGACTCTGCTTCTGGTTACCCGGCCCTCCTCAGGGAGCCCATCCACCACATCCCACCTGCCACCCCTGGGTTATTTCTATGCCCCTTCAGAGGGACTGTCCAGCTGTGACCACCTCTCTCCTCACTGGCGTGGACGGATGAACAGCGGAAGGATGGACATCATGGGATGGCAGAGAGTTGTCTGGCCCCTGCTGTGACCTGTGGCCCCAAGAGACCCCTGGTCCATGGCCGAAGGGCAGCAGGGCAATGAACGAGCCAGAGTGACCGAAGCTCGAGTCCTCTCTCTGCGAGCCGCCTCCCACAACCATCATGGCCGTGCTGGAAACGTGGGGCTCGAACCCATGAACCTGGAATTGAGCGTCCCAGGCTCCACTGACCAAGCTGGTGCCAGCTTCTGAGACAGTGAGTAGCCGTGGCATTTGGTATAAGGATGAAAGGGGGTGGGCTGTGGAAGGAGAAGGGAGATGCCACAACCCCCAGCAAAGGATGCCATACAGAAGGTGTTCCAGACCAATGTCAGAGAGTGAGGGGACCGGTGAGGGAGGAACGAGAGAGGCAGGGAAGAGTGACATGGGTCATTGAGGCATTTTGTGTGACAGTGGTAGGTGCTGGGGAAGAGCAGGTGAATAAGAGTCAGTTTCTATGCAAGATGAGCTCTAACGCAAGCGAAGACCAGTGGAAACTAAGATGCTGAGTTTTCTTACACACACACACACACACACACACACACACAAAACAGGTACCACATTGCAGCTGGAAAGTTCCTTTCCCTCTGGAAAGTCAGCCTAAGGTTTCGTTAAGAGATGTCACTTGAGTGGGGTTTTGAAGGATGCAGAGGAGCTTGTCTGTGAGACAAGACTATTCTTGGAGAGAAAATTACCTGAGCTAAGACCTTGGGTATTAAAAGTGATCTGCAGACCCAGAAAAGGGGAGACAGGCATTCTTAGGAAAGAGGACCCCGGGAAGGCTGGAGGGAGAGCCAGCAAACACAGCCCCCATGTGGAGAGGGTGAGTCTGCACTGACGGTCTGCTGCAAGGAGCCACGTCCAGCCCAGGTGTGCAGATGGAGGAAAGACTCAGCACCCAGAGAAGGAAGATCAGTCAACAACAAGGAAAAGATGGCGAACGTAACTTCCCGAAGGTAAGAAAACTGTCCACTCTGTGTCTTCTGTGATGTCCAGCAAAGTGTGGGCATCTTTTATAGAAGGAGAGCAACTTACAAATAGATGTGTTTGGTTTGTTTTGGTGTCTGGAAAATCACTGAAAGGGCAGCTATGAGAGGGGCTGTGAGTCCAGATGGGAAAGGTGGCCGCTTCCTTTGATACCCCTGTAAGCCCCAAGAAGACCCCCTCCCCCTGGCCTGAGAGATGGCCCATTCACATGCAAATATCCATTGTTAGCAGCTCCTGCTAGAGTTCAGTTCCCCAAGATAAATTCTAGTTTCCTGGCCACCTAGTTTTCATCTGTCTCCAGCACATCCCTGTGAATCCATTTATAATAAGCAGTTCCACTGTTGCACGCTGTAGGGGGTCATTTTCAAGCCTCCTCCAGAAAATACTCCTTGGTACCCCCCCCCACCCAGCTGGAGTGGATTCTTTCAGGCTCCCAGGAGTCTGAGCATCCCTCTGCTCTGTGCTAAGATGATCCATCCACCTCCCTGCATGGCTGACTTGAGGGCAGAGGCTGTAGGCACCTCACTAACCATTTCAGCACACAGTAGGTACTCAATTGATAATGCAATGTCCTCAAAGGCAACCTCAGGACTTGCAACTGGTAGTTGCAGTGTGGTCCAAGATGCAACTAAGCCATACATGAGTATGTACTTTGACTCAGTCCACATCAAAATCGGGGGGAAAACCCCCCCCAAGCCCTGCCAGGTATGAAAACAAAACAGAAGTGGAAAGTCATCAGAGATAAAATCTGAGCGATTTTCCTCATCTTGCCTTTAGACTTCACGAATGATGGAGGACCTGGGAGATTTTCCACTAAAATCAAACTTTCAGGTCTCTAATGAGATGAAATATTTTTCCTGAAAACCCTCCACGCATCTCCTGGGCATTGTTTTCTGCACAGAGATACGGAATTGCAGATGTAAAAGAGGAATAACAAATGAAGCCGCATGTTCCTAGGTGTTTGAGATGAAACCATTTTAGCTAATTACAACATTTCCTTAGTTCAGTCACCATACTTACTCACCGGAAGCAAAACACACATTCTCTCATATCAGTCACTGCCTCTGATGAGGGTGGAGTGTGAGTTCCCTCCAATGGGACCCTCCCTTCACTGTTGTGCTTTGATCTCTGAAGTCTAAACGTCAAGGCTCCTACACATCACATTCAGGTGCCAGGAACAACTATCCAAGCACATGGATTCAGATACACAGAGACAAATACGAGGCCATGTACCAGTGGTCCTTAATCCAGAGCCATGTTACCCCGGCAGGAGACCTTCATCACGACTGGGGAAGAGATGCTTCAGGCAGCCAGTGGGTGAAAGATGCTGGTGAACATCCCCCAGGGGAAAGACTCAGCCCCTAGCCCTAAATACCCATAGAGGAGAGATTGAGGAACAGGCTATAAATCGATGTTTACTGTAAGTATAAGCAAAAGATACTTAAAGTCTTTTCAAATAATTACTATAGGGTCTTTGCCTTCATGTGACCCAAACACTTCCTTTTGCTGACTTTGGATGTATCTCCTTGAAAGATGATCGATGTAGAGCAAAGGAGAGGGAGGGGTCAAAATCGGGGGCACAAGAGATTAAGATGGTTCACATGGTTCATGGGTGATAAGGTGGTGGGAGAACCCCGGGGTAGACAATGATGTACTATGTGTGTGTGTGTGTGTGTGTGTGTGTGTGCGTGCGTGCGTGCAATCAATTTTTTTAATTACATTAAATTTTAAAAAAGGTGATCAACTATAACAAAAGCTTATCTTCAACATGTCTCAATCGGTGGGTTGTCAGCTATGAAGTTTTCTCCATTTATACAAAACATTTGCCTTTTTTCTGCCTGCTGCAGATACATCAAGACCTAGATGCAGTTTAACATGTTATACTAAGGCTAACTTTAAAAAAAAATCAATAAACCTATAAATTCTTCCTGAAGAATGATAAGCAATTTGATGTGCTCAGTCTCCAGTCTCAATTATATTTGATAAACTAAATACTGGAAGCTGACTTAATTCAAAAGCCACCCATGGCAAGAAGGTCCCGATATCACAGAATCATTACAATCAAACGGGATTACATCTGGAGTCTATTAATGTCCACGGATTCACATCTGTCGCTTCCAGTTGTTTAAGAACAAGTTTCAGGCACCTGATAAGATACTAAGACTCCTGGAAACCAGGGGAATGGGCTAGGTCTGACAGTCCCTTAGAAACAGATTTTCTTGTTCACACTGCATCAATACCATTTTTCTCCATGACTTTATGATTGCCTGAATTCTGTAGGCATGTTTTACCAGATGGGTGGTTTTCATTAGTTCTCTGAATCTTACCAGTTCTATTTGCTTATTTACCTAAAACCTTTTACTAGCAAGGGGCTCACAGGAGGTTCTGAAAACCAACTTTGATAGGTCTGGGGTGGGGGAGGGGTTATGAAGGATGAGGGGACAAAGAAACTATTTCTTTCCAACCAACTCTTTTGAAACCTATAACTTTAGATTTTCTGTCTTCTATTTATTGTAAAAGGAGGGTTTTTCTTCCTTGACCAATATTTTAATTACTTTGAGTATGACGCTAATGGCCTCTTAAGTACACACTACCATAAACTCCCTTGAAAGCAGGAAAAGGAAGCTTTCATCTTGAAGACAAATAATTGAATTCAGTCAAGATGCTGATATTAATCTGGTGTATAGCTCAAACTTATTTTAGCATTTTCTATAAAATAGCCATTATTTAAGTACTCCAAAATAAGGGAGGTACTTTATTCTTGGGATCTCAAACAGTCCTTGTAGACTGATGGCATTCAAGATTACCTTAACTTCCTTGTATGACTCTAAGATGTGATTATCTAGCAATTTGTAAGCAGCTCTTCTTAAATCATATATCAAATTGGACTCACTTCAGCAAAAGCCAAATTCTATTCCTGAAGAGTGACTCAACCTTCCAGAGGCAAATTATATGAAGCTGTAAATGCAAAAGTGGCCAAAAAGGAGATAACATGTCGTAAAAATCTTAAAACAGTCATAAAGGGAGATGAGTTAGGCCTCTGTGGGTAAAGAGCAGGTGAAAGCTAAAGAAAAACTCACTTTTCTCTTAATGTACCACAGTTCAAAGGCAATTTTTTGGAGGGGGAGAGGGAGACATTTTTGCTTAGAAACTTTTTTAAAAGGCAAGACTACTGAATTTTTTTTCCCTTTTATAAATTGTCTTATCACATTTTTGTTAGGTATTGCCTTTTTTTTTTTTTGGTTATTTTTTCCCATTCTTATTTATTTTTTTCTCATATTGCTGTCATCCCCATAGTTCTCCCACTTTCCTATCACCCGTGATCTGTCACCACATTCTCTTACATTTCCAGCAACTTTTGTACAAAAATTCACATCTGGCCAATCTATACTGAGGCTAGCTATTCCTAGAAAGAGAAGTTTTCTCCTCATCATCACTGGTAGAGTATATGTAACACAAAGGAAAAATGACTGCCCACTCCATAGTGCTGATTAATAACGGAAGAAAAGTAAGATTCAGTTATAAATACTATTGATTTCTTTAGCCACATAAAAATAAATTAGTGTTTTTGTTTTTGTTTTTGTTTTTAAGAACTACAACAACCTTCACATCAAGACTTATATTGAAAACAAACAGACCCCTGGAATGGGGAACAGATGCTAAGAGGGATGTCCACCTGCTAGCGGCCATAAGCTGTCCCTTTCTGCATTTTCCCCTCAAAACGCATTAGCCCCAGAGTAGGTACTAGGAGAGAAACAGACACTTAGAAACACCACACATTGCTCAAACCTCTCCTTTTGTGTCTCAGTAAGAGTCCAGAAAGAGGAAAGAAAACACCCTAATGACTGAAGGAAAGTTTTAGAGACAGGAGTTCCTCAGAGGAAAATAAACCCTTGGAGACAGCAGGAAAGATTATTTAGCCAAAGTTCTTCAGCTGGTGTTGGCCAAGAGAAGCTCTGAGGAAACATGATGTGCTCTCCTGGCTCAGCACCCAGCTATTAGGAATGCCCCTCCAGAAAACAAACTGCCTCAGAAAACAAAGGCTGGAAGGAGACGCTCATGGCCGACCATCCACATCTGAGGAGACCTTTCTCAAGCTGCTCCCTCTGGTGGCCGGGGTAGTTCTTAAGGTAAGAAAGGTCACTTGACAGAGGAGATAATTTGATTTCTAATGGTAGCACCTAACGTCCATGCCTTCCTTCTCTGTCCTCTGGGAGAAGAGGAATGGTAGTTCCTGGCAAATATTGACCAAGGAATCTTCACCTTGATCCTCAGTAATCTGAAGGCTGGAAGGACTCCTGACAGGGAGTTTTCCAAAGTGGTGACGGTGCGTCAACAGAAAACTTATCTTTAACACTAAATAAAGCATAATATATTTCAAATGGCACAGAGTATTGCTCAAACCTTAGAGACTTCAACAGCCTGGAGAGAACTGAATGAAACAAGGTCTTTCCAGGAGTTTCATTACCTCAGCTGAAAACCTTCTGAAAAGGTTGTCTGTCTCAAATGTGTTGACTTTCTTTTAAACAGTCCTGAAGTGGTTTTGAAAAATGACAGGAAAATGGTCACGGTTTAAGAGAGACACACGGATCAAAATCCACAGCACGATCTTCGTTTTCTTGTTTCTAAAATTAGCACGTGCCAGCTCTCCAATCAGGAAAATAATATATTTACCACAGAACGGCTCAAGAAGGATTCCAAGTCACTCTGAAGATAAGGCAGGCAAGTAAATGATAACCTGACAGCAAACAACAGCCATCACCAAGGTGGGCCCTTCGCCATCCGCTCGTTCTGACCGCAACTGTCTTCTGAAAACATGCGTGTACCAGGCTGTTTGCAGACATACTGAGAAGACAGCTTGGGCCAAAAAAGAGATGGCCGTGGCCCTCAAGGAGCACACATCCCAGTGGAGGAAGGAAGACAGCAACACAGGATCCCAGGGCTTATGGAGAACCTTATCGGTCATCTTGGGGACTGGGCTGATTGCGGGTGCATTTTCAATGGTGGGGAAGGAGGCACCAAGAGAGACTGGGTGTGTGGGAGGAAAGGTCTAGAACAGGAGACCTTGTGAGACCGGCGGGAGTGGGAGGTTGATGAGGTAGCTCAGGAGAAAAAGGGTTGTGGAAGGGAGAACCCGGAGTGAGGGGAGAGGAGGCCCAGAGTGGAATCATGAGAAACCCCAACATTTTCCTTAACATCATGAATACAGCTTTCTTCACTGAGGGAACCATGGTTTACAAGACTGTGATAGAGAGGCCTGGGGTCTCCCCACCCAGGTATCATCAGGAGGCCATGCCCACTATCCAAGCGTCCATCACCGTCCATCCCAGCCCACTGGGGGTTCCCATGGTGAGTGACCACCGGTCCAGCACAGAAGCCCAGGAAAGGGCAGCAGAGGGAAACCTGGGGAGGGTGGCATTCCTAGCGCCAAGAGAAACATTCAGCAAGAGGACAGGGATCAGTCACACTGAAAACCAGGCCCGGTGAGCTGGCCAGGAGTCAGGTGGAAACTACTGACCATGTCTGCTCGGCTCCGTGACACCAGACACACAGTCGCTCACCAAACCCAGAGCAGAAAGGCCAAGTGAGGTGAGGATGTCCAGGTCAGAACAGCACCAGCTGCCCCCAAGGAGCTGGGGGAGAAGGATGGACAGATGTACAATGGTAGAACCTGCACCTCCATGCGAAGAAACTCCAACGCCCAAGGGGAGACTGGGCAAGAGAACGAAACACAGCCACAGAGCAAGAGGGAAACTGAGGCGAGGAATGAACCATGCCTGGAGAAAGGCAATGCACGCCCTCCCGTGACCTTGACTTATTACGGGAAAACATACACTAACAGAATGCTCTCAACATCTACCTGGGCCTGCAAGAGGCCACGGAGAGTCCAAAGATACCTGTGAAGGAAAACGCCTTCGGACAAATGGACAAACGAGGACTCACTTATAATAAAGCAGAAGACACATCTTCTGAGACCCATGGAACTGCAGGAGCTCTGTCCTCAAGAACCTGATGGGCACTCATGTCCAGGCCATGTCACCCTCCTTCTCACCTCCTCCCCATCACCGCTTCTCAGGGGCCACCCTCTGACTCATAGGTGACCAAAAAGGAAAGAAAAAAGCCACTTTTCATCACGAGTGGTGGCAACTCGGGTGAGAAATGAATTATCCCCAGGCTCTTTCCTGCCAGGAAATGTCATATATTAAAGGGCATCGTAGATTGACTGCACCTCAAGACTTAATTCTAAAATCAGGGTTGTTCAAAAGGAAACATACAAATAGAGAGCAAGAAGGAACTTCTTCCCCCAAAGGAAGCCCTCCCCGCGACCTTTCCCCACTTCAAGCTGGGCATCAGATATGCTCAGAAGACGGCGAGATGACTGGAAGAAATGGAACAAACGGGGTGGTTTCTCCAGGACAAATGATGTGTCAGCCTCTAGTTTTGATGGTCACGTGTCTTCTCAAAATGATTTGAAAAACAGCAGAATCTGCTGAGACGTTGCAGTTAAAGCTGCTGCATGCAATATTAATTGGAAACCTGAGACCATGTCTCCGAAAGCAATTGGGTTTTGATAAATATGATGTCGGGGCACTTGTAAACTGACAGGTTGTCTATAGAGCCAGGTGGATTCCTATGAGCTGGCAATTTCTAGAACCCAAAACACAATGACTCATCAGGAAGAGAGCACGTTCTCCCTGCTCCTGATATGCAGAAAGAATGACAGTGACCCCCACAGATGCCCCTTCCATCTGAGATGTCAGTACTACTGAGTTCCCAAAAGATAAACAGGTCCCCCAACTTGAACATGAGTAGTGGACTTAGTGAACCACCTTATCCTTACACAGCCTCTACTCAAGATTCTCTTTCACAAAAAGAACATTTTCTTTCTCAAACACATGCACATTCTCCCAACTCAGGCCAGCTCCTCCATAGAAATGCTTCTATTTCCCACATCAATATGGCCCTGCCCAGGAGAGGCCACCAGTTGACCCCACACACTCATCAGATGCAGAGACACCACCTCTTCCTCAAGAACTTTCCCTGATTCAAGCCACCAGGCTTGCTGTCTCCTGAAATCGTCTCGGTCCTTCCTTTTCATCTCCTATAAAGGCATTCAGTGTGTGCTGATAATAATGAATTCTCCCTACGGCTACCCCAACACCCACATATTCCCCCCACTCTGGAAGCCCCGGCGGGCAGGGGCCCGCCTGTATCACACGGGTCTTTTGCAAGACACTACACAACGCTTCCGCCAGAGAAGGCCACCCAATGTATGGGGATTTAGCTTTCCATTCGTGCATGAGTATTTTTTCTTTTTAAGCAGAAGAGGAAATACCAACTGCGGAGAAAGAAAACAAAAGTCACAAAAGTAAGAATTAACAAGGAAGAGGGATTCGAATCTTGACGTTCTCTTACTGGGGTTCCAGGAAAGAGGAAGAAAAACAAAGCCACAATTGACTCATTTATGCAATAAATACGCACTGAGCTTTCATTTCAGACACTCTTTCTCTCCCATGACCCCCCCTCCCTCTCCCCCCCCTCTCTTTCACAATTAATAAGCCTTAGAGAATGAGCCCTAAAATATGCATCTCCCAATAGACACAATGACCTTATTCTCAGGTTTGGGATCTCAGCAGATCCCCTCGAGAACTCAGCCCCAGCCCCTTAACTCTCCCAGCCCATCTCCCAGCAGAGCCCTGCCCCAGCCCTCCCACCTCCCCACCAAAGGACCTTGCAGTTACCAAGGAAAAAGAAGCCATAGTTGACCTTGAAAACTAGCAGCTTACCTTGCCCCTTTCCTCTCCTTCCCCCACTCCAGGGCCCACCCCCATCTCAACTCTGTCCTGTCAATATACCTCTTGTCTGATGGTTCAACTTCTCCCATCGCTGCTTCCTGCCTGGACCTAATGGACTGTTCAGAACTCGCTCATCTTGGGGAAGGGGTGGGAAGGACCACATAGCCCCTCTTGAGCTCTCACCTGCCTCCCGCACCCCACTTGGGCAGGTTCCAGTCCACGCTCTGATGTGCCTTCTAACCCCCTGTCTCCCTCTGCTTAGAGCGTGGTTGTCAAGTCCACTGAGGCTCCCAACTCCACACCCCACGGGCACTGCCCCCGATACCGCTGTCCACATGATCCCCATCCTCCTCTGACATACTCAACATTGCCTTCCTGCAAGAGCGTTTCCATCCGGCAGCGACACTCGGCACCATCTCCCCAAGGGTTCTCAGTCCCTCTATGTAGCTCCCCACATCCCAATGCATGCACCCCAGAAACTCTCTGGTCCAGACCTGCACCTCCTCCAACATCTCCACAGCTGTCCTACCACCAATCAACAGCTCCAACATGCAGCCTGCTATAACCCAGCTCAGACAAGTCCTCCAGTTGTCCCCCACCACCTGCTCTATTTCCCCTCCCCAAACCCACCTTTGACCCTCTCTGACCTCTGACCTCCACCCAAGGTCATTCAGCTCCTCCAGTTCTACATACTTCCCACATTCTGTCAACTCAAGATGGCGCCCTCCTAACCTCAGGCTCCAGCCTCTTCCTTCCGAGCCCAGCCCCCACCGTTGAGGTCACCCACCTTCCGTCTTATCTTCCAACCCAACATTCATCGCCTTGCAAAAGAGTGGGACACACCAAAAGCATGAGCAAGAGAAGGGATGTCTCCCCCACCCCCAGCTCGTCATTCAGTATTTGGACTTGATCACTTCTCATCTTTTGGGGTCGCTGTCCCCCTCTGCCATGCACGCGGCTTTAACCAAAACCAGGACCAGCTTCTTTCCAGGATGGACTTCATCAAGCTAACGAGCGTGTCTGGACACACTTGTTCAAGCAGCTCCACGACCATCCTTGTCACCGCTACCTCTGAAGATGCGACTTTCAACACCAACAGTCTTGCCACACAGGAGGTGATGACCCAGTCAATGCTTGGGCAGGTCAGCCTTCTGGAAGGCAACTTGGAAGATGCAGGGAGATCCCCGTTGGGCTTCCTGTCCCTCAAGGCTGCCCCTGGGTGACTGACCACTGCCCCTTTCCTGAGAAGGAAGGACCAGCAAATGCAGACACCATCGCCCCCTGGGGTGTCACTCCCTCTGCTCCCCTGCCACACCCATCTCACCCCCTCACTCTGAGTCTTTACTCCGGGGTCCTCCCAACAGCTGCTAGAAGCACCTCAGACCAAGATGCCAGCCAGAATGACAGGGGGGCTCCATCCTTCTCCCCATCTAGGCTGTGCGTCCCTCCAGGAGACACCGGGCCTCACAGCTGAAGACTCCCAGCAGCCCCCAAGCCTGAGCTGGTAAGAACGATGGGACCCCACCCTCACCCCGAGAGCTCATGCAAAGCGAATCTCGTTCTCAGGAGGGATCCTGCGATGAATCTCAGGAGCAGGTGACGCCGGCAACATCTTTCAAACTTTTTAGTGGAGCTTTTGTTGTCACTCTTGAGACACACACGCAAAATCATCCCGCGAATTTCCAGGGACCGGGTCTGGGGTGTGGGACAGCGGGCCCCTCAAACAAAGCCACCTTTCCCCTTGCCCTTCCCCGCTGGGTCATGGCTCCAAGCGCTCCCAGACGTTACCGGCTAGGACAAGACAAATGAAAGACCCTGTCTTTGCTTCTGATTTGCCCAATGATGAAAAGCATCTCGTTTTTTTTTTCCCCTCCAGAGAAGACGCTTTCAACTCCCAGGGGTTTTTCTCAGGAGCTGCAGCCTGATCAGGTGGCCCGGTGGGGGGGATGAAGTTCACGGCAGTTGTCCTTGCGAGAACAGGCAGATCAAAAGCATTTTTCTGAAGCCAAAACAGGTGGGTTTTTCCCCTTTTTGCTTACAGGTGAAACTAACATGTACCTGGTCCTCCCACGAGCACGGCACACACACGGAGGGATGAGGAGCCCGAGCCTGGAAGATACTCATACCTGCAAAGGCGTCTGAGGACAGTGACTTGGGGTTGAGGTTGGGGTGACGGGGGCCGGATGGCAACGGGGGCACGATGACGAGATGCCCAAGGTGCTGAAGGTGAAAGCAGGCCATGCTAAGAATTACTGAACCTTGAACACACACACACACACTCATACCCCCGCGAGCTTATCAACCCTCTTCCACTCAGAAACCAGGGAAAGGGAGAGCCATCATTTTGACGCCAGTTCAACATCTCCATGAACTGGGCCTTCAAGTGGAAGAAGCGATGGGGAGCTCCCAGGAGAGCTAAAACACAACTGTATGAATAAACTACCGCTTGATGAAAAGTAATAAGGCACATTTTACACCAAATATCCTTCCAAGAGAATGGCTTACTGGCAAGGAGGGAGAGAGAGACAACTGGTTATAAATCTTGGGCAGTCTTCAACACTCTCTTTTGTCCTCCCAGCCCCTCTCTTCTTGCACAAGCAAAATGTCTTCAATGTCGTCTTGATTTTTAGCCCAGTCCAGTCCAGGAGTGTCTTGAAAGGGCTTCTCGGCCCTGAGACCTGGTGGAGCAAACTGTGTGTCATCTGGGGGCCAGCACAGTGGACAAGCAAGTGTGGCTTCTCGAACCTTCTTTCCCACCCCCGTTGGTTACAGGAAGGCGGCAGAGTCACCTCCAGGCCAGGTTGAGCCTCAACCGGGAGCCTCAGATCTACACGTGCCCGAAACCAGACCTCACTGCCGTCTGCATCTAGCTGGAAGCTGTGTGTCACCGCTGGGGAGCACTGCCACCAGAAGCCACCCCTGCCAACACCTGCCTACTGCTGACACCGCAGCCTCTGCAGCTGGGTGCATCTTCCAATCCCGCCATCAAATATTGATTCAGCACTTGACGTCAGGAGCAAGGAGACTGCCCCACCTGGATTAGGAAGGGGGGAGAAGGTGGTGAGCTTGTTTCCTCCCCTGAGACACCGCCCAGCGCAGGAGCTCAAGTCCAGCGGGCGAAAGGGGTCAGTCCTCCTGCCAGCGCCCCCCTCAGCACCAGCCAGGCAGGCTGCCGAGTGCCCCTGAGGAAGCTGACAAGGGCAAGGGCCTGCATGCCCGGGACAAGGGTCCAGGCTCACCCGCCCGCTAGGGTGTAGTAAGCTCTCCTGCACCCTCAGCCAGGGGCCGCAGGCCTGAGAGGACGCTGGTGCTGGCCGCTCGGCCACTCTGCTCTGCTGACCCCATCGAGTGCAGCAGCATCACATCTGCCCCCGTTTATTCTCACCGCCCCCCAGGGTACAAAGCCCCTCTCCCCACGGCTCTCCACAGCACGGAGCTCAGAAGGTCCTTCCAGAAACAGAGCTTCCCGGTGCGCCCTTCAAAACTCATCTCTTCACCAGCCACGGGAGCCAGGCAGGCGACTCTCCATGAGTGGCTGGAAGAACAATAAGCTCCTGCAGGGGCTCCAGCTCGGCGCTGCCCGCACCACAACCACTCTGACACACAGACCAACCGCCAGAGCGTGCCCCCCAAAATGCCCCTGGCATCTTGGCCCCCCTGGTCCCGAGGGGGAGGGGGCGCGGGTGCAGGGAGCATATGCTGGGTCCCTGGGTTGCAGACACAGGAGCTGACCACCAGTGTGCTGAGTGTCTTACTCACATGGACCCAGGGCTTTGGCAGGGGTGGACCAGGGTGAGGTCAACGTGAGGTCAGATGGGTGCCCCCCCCCTCCAGGAAAAGGCTGCCACCCCCAGTGCCAGGCCGAGCCGGAAAGACACCCAAAGTCACCTAAAGAAGTCTGCACACTTGCCTCCAACTACCTCTCGGGGTTGATTTCAACACAGCAAAACACCAGCATGACATCTGCTCCCAGGGGTATGAGAGGTCACGTGACCTTTCTGAACCACCAGCCATCACCATACAACGGGACTCACGAAGACTATCAGATTCTCCCCGAGAGTCTCTCCCCTTCTTTTCTCCTCAAGACTTCAAAACCCGCCATGAAGCGGTAACTGGGAGCTTAAAACAACATGTAAAATACCATATAATCAAGATTGTTTAAATGTAGAAAACTGTCAAGTAGATTATCCTTTAAGCAATTCAAATGAGCCTTCGGGAGACAGAAGAACTGAGGGCAAACAAGAGCTTAACTTTCAAAGACAAAAGCTCGGCTTCGATCACGTTGACACTTGCAGATAAGATACTGCCTTCCACCAGGTTCCACGCGCAATAATGATTTCTGATTGGCATATCATTCGCCACTAACTACCACCGAGCGCACACAACACACCAGAAACTGTTATGAAAGGTGTCTGCGATTGTTCAATATTTACAGGGTGCATTGAGTTTAGGAATCCTGGAGCTGGCAGAAGTAAAAATTAAAAAAAAAAAAAAAGGCATGAAAACATTACGGATCCCCCACGATCCCCTTTCCGATTCACAAAAGAAGCGCTTTCTAAAGACAGGTGACGACTGTGTTCGGAAACGCTCACGAGGAAGCTCGGTACAGAGAGAATTGCTTTGTTCAGCTGCACAAACAGATTCCCCATCGCCTCTATTTGCGTATTCCTGACTATCCTCTTTCAGATCCCACTTTTACGGGGAGCAAAATCAATTTTCTTTGGGACAAAAAAAGGGAGATCTGGTCTAATGATTTTAATCTTTTAAATAAACATGAACTGAGTCTGGGACATAAGGGTTTCCCTGAAGAAAAAGATCTTTGTGTTCAGAAAGATCTTTTTCAACCTAGGAACGCTTCCAAGCCAGGGGCGGTCCAACCTGGAAAAAGGAGTGGGAAATAGGCTTGCACCTCAAGGTTCTTTGAAAAAGTCGCGAATGTTAAAAAAAAACAAAAAAACACATGAGCCCCCCTGCCCCCCCCATGACAAACACACACGTATGCCACATACATGAAGCCCTGCGACCACATGATCCGGCCCCAAAAGTAGCCCCACATTCAGTTTAATTTTTGCAGCAAATTAGGTTTCCCAATTCAATTTTGAACAAGTAGAAAATGAGAAACAGAAACTATAACATAAAACTTTTATGGCTCCTTTGCTAAGAAAGCACACTTCATGTTTATGAAATAGTCTCCCTGAGCCTCCAAAGGGGAATTAGCCCAAAATTCGGCGGCGTTCAGGGATCCTGGCGAAAGCCAGCCCCACCGAGCTCCTCCGCCTGCCTGCATCAGCCCTGCTAATAGTTATTGTTTGTACAACTGTAACTAAGTACATTACCAACCAGTTGTTCAATCTATATAAATTTAAAAACACACATTGCCAAGGAGTGACTCATAGATCAGTCTATTATACGCTACAGGGCTGACTGTATTAAACAAATGACTACGCCTTGCAGCTGAAGAATAGGAGTTCTATCCAGAGCAGAGGTTATTGTCTAATTTAAATCTTGGCTCGCTTCCCAGGGCTGTACAAGATTCCAATTTGTGGAAATGTTGCTCTTTGCTACTGCCAGAAAGGCTGCAGAAAATGGCATTGGGAACCTTCCAGAAATATGTCTGCAAAATGCCAATCAACAAGTCACTAAAGATTAACAGGATGACTGTACCAAATTAATTTAAATTATAGAAACATATGGCTAGGATGTTTGCTTTGCACTTAAGATAACACCTACCTCGCAAAGAAAGAGGTTTGTTCCACAGTATGAAATAATAGCCTGACGTTCCTCGTCCTAGAGAATGGCAACACCAGTGAGTAAATCGAGAGCGAGGTGGCCTCAGTCTGTCTTTCTGAAGGTTGAGGTTCTGTTCTTTAACATACTCAAGACATATGGGACGGTCCTTTTTCGGACAAGGTGTTTTTCTCTGCAAAGATACAGAGATGGAGCGGGAAAGAATCAAGCTGGCAGAAAGAAGCCAGAAAGAAAAAGAGAAATACTGGATGATCTCACCTATATGAGGGATAGAGGGAAAACAAACTAACAAACAAAGAGACATGAAACATTTAAAACTAACTTTCAGCAGAATTGAACACAGAGCAGGAGGGAAAGGGGAATGGGGGGGATGGGAGGAGCAGAAAAGATTAAGATGATGGTTCACAGGTGATGAGAGTAGGAGAACCTCAGGGTTTAAAGAATGTGAAAAACAAAGAAATTGTACCCACAAAATATTAAAAAAAAATGAAGGGGATTAAAGAAGAAACCAACGTCATTCAGCCACTGGAAACAATTTGCTCTGTTATAAGGAGACAATTCTAGGTGTGTTGGGATTCGCCCAGGTACCCAGAGGATGGTGCCGTCTACACCACGTTATTCCCGGTTCTAAAGGATGATGTTAGGCTAAGCATCTAATATAAGGCCCAGAGAAATGCACATGGTCCCAGCGTGCAAATCCAAAGACAACACACTTCAGACCCTGCCAGCTGCTCTCCATAGATATCACCACCGCACATTATTTTCCTGGGCATCTTGAATATATACAATCTTGTCGTCAGCCAAAAGGGGGGAGTGGATGGCACTTGGGCCACAGTTTTACATTAGCGTGCGCTGTATTTCAAAGGCATAGGAGGGGAACTGTTTTATGTTTCTCTCCACTGCTTTTCTATTATTGCCTAGCTAATGGAAATACATCAAACAAATGTTCTACACGAGCAATAAATATTAAAGTTGACCTATCCATCTGGGAGAAATGAGAACAATACTGCTCACTTTTCGCCCAAATATGACACTGATAAATGAAGCGGTGAGATGCCACCACTCTCTCAACAACCTGGGCCGGCCACCCACGTGACACTCCGCCAGCCATTTTCTCCATTCATCTTCATTAGGCCGTCACTTGACCTACCTCCCAATATCCCTGTCAAATCACAACCTGGGGGGGGGGGAAGGGAAGGGGAGTCATCGTACTTCCTAACAATACCTTCTAAACTGCTCTTCAGGTTGGAGGGAACACAACCTGCCATTGGAAGGCCCGGATGAAGATGGATCCCTGGGAGCAGAAGACAGCAAATGCTCTCCATGGTCTACAGGAAGGGTGCAGATTGGAGGTTGTCTAGGCCACCCCCTCGCTGGCCAGCGCACACCCCCATGGCGGGGGGCCTCCAGGGAGCGAACAAGCACCCCCATCCTGAAGAGACAATCAGGTATTCAAAACGCAGGTCTTATCACAGATGTAGCCATGCTCTGTACTTCCTTCCTCAATCACAGTTTCGAGTGAGCTGGAACGAGAAAGGACATTCTTCCCCCGACACAATGAGCCAGTTCCATCGCATTAGCAGCTTTACATTACAGCCCTATTATTTTCTATTTCGGCGGCATAATAAGAGAGGAGCTGATGTGATTATTCCGTCATAGTGAAAATGAATACCAATGCAATATAAAATTGCTATTATAACACAAAGCTACTAATATGATTCACAAGACCCCCTGGAAATTAGGTCTTATAACCATGATCACAGGGGAAAAATTAGACAGCCAGGAGGCAGGACCAGCGTCAGGTGTTCCTAACGCCCAGTGGCAGGGAAGACAAGCTTGGGCTGGGACGTCGACGCTGGGGAGACCAGAGCGACCGGTGTCTTTGCCTCACCATACGCGTTTCAGATACTGGCAGAGCTAACGAGGGCTGCGTTCTCCGGGCAGTGTGAATGCGAGGTTTTCCGGCTACCGAAGGGAAAGAAAGGATGCTGAGCAGCCATCCCTTCTGGAAGCAGACATGTGAGAAGCAGACGGATACTCCAAAGATCCACCGTAAACATAAGGATGAAGTCAAACGACCCGAAGATGCTGGTCAAAGACCTCCTTTGATCCCTGCTCCTACTGCAAGTGAAAACAGAGGCAAATCTTGTGATTCCTTCTAAACCTATCTCCTCCCCAGCAGCCTGGAAGGATAAAGAACCACCTTAGGATACTCTCTGTTGGCAGGTGGTTCTAGAGAGCTGAAAATATCCCCCCTTCCCTGGGGCTTCAAACCTGCACCTGTCTGAATAGGTACAAGCTGAGCGGAGAAGCTTCTAAGCAGTAATTCTACTGCCACCCCAGGTGATCTTCTTTCTAAGGCAGGTCTGCAGGGCGCTCAGAGAGCGGCCGGATGCCAAGACCCTAGATAAACCAGAGCGGCATCATCTCTGGTCTCCAAAGGAGCCAGCAGCCTCCAAGACTGTGAGTATACACCCTCGGAAGGGCCACTTGTATGTAGGCCAGAAGTTTTCCATCTCTGCAAAGAGCATGCGTGCTCCAGCTGGAAGAGTTTGCTGACCAAGGTTTTCTTCCCCAAAGGAAAGAGACTGTTCTATTTACGAGATGTCTGAAGAACAACAACGTACGGGTGGGGTGGGGTGTTGGCAAAGGAAACCGCAGATCTTGCCCTCTCTGCACTGTCCTTGAAGGTGACATCCCCATTTCCAGAGGAGGCGGTGCTCTGACCAAGACAGAAGCCAGACGTTTAGAACTAAGACAGGCCCAAACCTAGGCACACAAGCAGGAGCCTCCTGGCACCGGCGTGTCGTCACAAGGGCTACGCTGTGACAAGACCTCGACAGTGTCCAAGCATGGGAACAGTGACAGCACATGGGGACAGCTTAGGAGGGACTTGGAGCACAGTGGAAGCTGCTGCATCCTCAAGCAGGGGCCAGAGCGGCATTTCCAAGAGTCCAGGGGGCTGACGGTCAACACGTGCTGGGTTAGACTCGAGGACGGACGTCCCAAATCCTGCAACCGCCACCACTGCCTGGTCTTTCTCAACTCCCTTGTAGAGAACTCACCTGCCAGTAGGTTTAGTAATAGCGAATACTTACTGAGCACCACCTGTATGCCAGATGTTAGGATCATGGACTCCCATTAATGACCTAAGCTAGCCTTCATCCCCACCCTCTCAGGTAGAGACGACTGTGTTCATGAAGTCTCCCACTCCGGTGACTGAAGATCCAGGTTCAATGGGCAAAACTGTATTACTTTGTCAACAAGACTGGCCTTGTTGTTACTGCCCTCCCCATTCATCATTCATAGCATGACAAAGGAAACCCAGCACAGAGCCCTCAATGGACTCATCCACGGATATGAGAGAGCCCAGACTCAAGGTAAGAAGCGACTGATTCCAGAATCTAAACCTCCAGGTAGGGAAGCGTCAGGTAAATTTCCATCACCACCTTTACGGAAGATGTCCACACTGATATGAGTTAAGCTTTCTGATGGGTGGTGTCAGGCATAGCTCACACCCCTGTTCACCTGTGGATGCCTCCTTTCCTCACAACCATCAGGACCATCGCTGCACCCTTTCTGCAGAGGGTCACACTGAGGGTCGTGGCCAAGGGCACAAGGTAGTACAGACAGGTGGGGCTCGCCGCATGCTCTCGACATTTCTTCCTAAGTATGGACACCTGCCCCTATCAATGTGGGCTTTATGCATGTATCATGTATATACTATGGATATAACCATATGCAGAGCATGCATCCATAATACATGCTACATATACATAATATGTACATAATACAGATATAACCATATACAGAATATGCGTACATAATGCACACTATATATACATCATATGGATATAATATGTATAAAACCATATATAGAATATGCATGCATAATACACATTATATATACATAATATGTACATAATATGGATATAATCATATACAGAATATGCATACATAATGCACACTATATGTACATAATATGGATATAACCATATACAGAATATGCATACATTATACATACTATATATGCATAATATGGACATAATATGGATATAACCATATACAGAATATGCATACATAATGCACACTATATATACATAAAATGGACATAATATGTATATAAGCATATACAAAACATGCATATATTATGCACACTATATGTACATAATATGGACATGATATAGATATAACCATATACAGAATATGCATACATAATGCACACTATATATACTTAATATGGATATAATATGGATATAACCATAGACAGCATATGCATACATATTGCGTACATAGGAAGCATAATAGGTATATAGTTATATATACCTATTTTACAACTATGTACATATATACATACAATTATAGATGCATAAATATGTCTATATTATGGACATCATGCTGATGCACATATTTCCAAACAAATCAAACACTGTAACAGAACTAGTTACCAGAACATTGCATCACTAATGTTTTCTTCCACAATCCCAAGGCTCACTCTGACCTCACCCATGTGGACCACACCAAGGTAACGACTGCCCTAAGCCACCATGCTCACAGACTTCCCTACCATCCCTCTCCTTCTGGAGGGATCCATCAGTGACAGACACCATCAACCAAGGCTCCCTTGCCTTGCTTCCTGGGCAAGCAGATTCTCCTCACCAGCGGGCATTTACTGAGAGAAGGAAGCAACAGAGGAGAGGACATCACACATTTCTGGAGTTCAAAAACCTACCAAATTAGACACGGGCCCTCTCAAGAAGGAAGTGGCTTGTCAAATCAGCATTTCCTTGGACTCGAATCCCACGTTCCCTGAAATGTCCTTCAACCCCCACACTTAATAAAACTAGTCAACATTTCGTGAGTACCTACTGTGTGCCACACTGTGAGAATTAACTGGGACGGAAAAGTCAAAGCTGCAGACATTCGGAAAGAAGGCTTCAAGTTAGAAAAACAGGAGGAACTCCTACATGGGCGAAGGCACCCTCTTCCAGGCTTCAAGTGAGTTATTTCTAAAAGGTGCTAACATATGATCCAGAAAGCCAGTTTTCAGCAACATCAGCAGCGTAAAAAGATCACGCGGGCCAAACGTACAAGAAAGCATCTTCACAAAAGGAACCATTTTCAGTCGAAATGGAAAATCTGTTATCAACAAAAAGTACAGCCTGAGAAAACATTTCAATGGGAAAGAGAAAATGACCATCCATGATCGTTTCCCAGCAAAAAGCAGCAGGTTTTTTTTTAAAAAAAATCTTCAGTACTGAAGTTCAACCAAATAAATTAATCCCATTACCGTCGAGGTGAAAATGGCATGAAGTATCTCAAACAGGACTTTTAACAAAAACAACAAGCGTGGAGGAATTTCACAATGACCACAAAATTCGGTTGACTGACTGACACCCACATGCATGACACCTTCGTGGAAACAGAACTGTAATAAGTCCATTTCTGGGGGGTTTTCGACACTGTCAAATCACCCAGCTTCTGTATTCGCTCACCACGGTCACGCTGGCCCATCACTGCTCCTACGACCAATGGCGCTGTACTCTCAGGTGCACTTTAAGGCAGCGGTCAGCACCTTTTCTCTTCAAGGAACAGAGAGTAAATAAGTCAAACTCTGTGGACAGCCAGTATCTGCTGCCACCTCAGCTCTCTGCCTGCTGGAGCCGCCGTACCAAACAGACAAGACATGAAGGAACCAGCCTGGCCATGTTCTAATAAAACTTTATTTATAACAAGTGACCAGCCCGTGGCCATACTCTGCTGACCCATCACTTACATCAGTTGGGACGATTTGTTTTAAAGAGCAATGTTTATTGCTACCTTTCCACCATGCAGAGAGCTCTGACTGTCTGGAAAGCCAGGAGAAATGAAGACAGGCCAGGAGGTCGAGCAGAGATGGATGCCAGGGTAGCTGTGAGCAGGGCATCTACCATCTCTGGGACTTCATCGCCTGCAAAACTGGGATGATGATTCTGGCCTCAGAGCCCTTGTGAGTGTTGGGTGAGAGAGTTCTTCAGGGTTTCTGCCCTTTCACCATTAGCCTCTCTGACCAGCATCTGTGGTGCTGTGCCTTTCCCAAAGGTCTCCAGTGGGTGTGCGCATGTGTGAGTGGCCTCCCCTGGGCCTGGGAGGAGTGAATAAAAGGGCTGCATCACCCTGGGGGAGAAGTGGAGAGAGCAAGGTGGAAGAAGGAGAGAGAATATGAGAGAAACTCTCTCTCAAAGGGCTGTTTCCTTGCTGTTTGGTATTAAAAGTTCTACAACGATCACGTCAAGGACTTGGACATCCTTTACCTGCTGCAGCCAGGATGTACCTGCTTGAACTGGGACGGTCACCTCATGGTGAGGAACAGAGGACAGCAATGTGTGACATCTCACAACGACGGCACCAACTTCCTTCCGGCTCATCCCTACTCTGGGCATAAAGCTGACATGGCTGTTGTATGGATGGAAGAGGCAGGGAGAGCAGGGGGAGAGGGGTAAGACGGCAACATTCTACCATCATGTCCAGATTAAAGGATAACCTGCAGCTTCCGAAAAGAAAAGGTCAACAGATGGACATTCATGTTAAAAGTGAGACTCTACCCAAAGGTTTCAAGAACACCCATCCCAGAAGACACCTGTACCTGGATGTTTATTACAATGTGGTTTACAACAGCTAGCATATGGAACCAACCCAAACACCCCCAAATAGATGAATGGTACCGAAAGCTGTGCTATATGGACACGATGGAATATTTTACATCAGTCAAAAAAAGACAAATGTATGTCATTCGCAGCAACATGGATGAAGCCAGTAGGAATCATACTAGCAGAAACAAGTCAGAAAGAACAAGAGAAATACTGGATGGTCTCTCTTATAGGAGGGACAAAGGGAAAACAATCAAACAGACAAGACAAATTTAAAACTAACTTTTAGCAGAATTGAAGCAAGAGAGCATGGGGGGGGAAGCAGGGGTGGGAGGCACACAAAAGACTAAGATGGTTCATGGATGATAAGGTGGTGGGAGAACCCACCACCTTAATGATGTAAAATTAATGATGTAAAATTAATTAATTAAAATAAATAAAATAAAAATTAATTAATGATGTAAAATTAATTAATGAAAATAAATAAATGAAAATAAAAATTATGATGTAAAATTAATTAATGAAAATAAATAAATGAAAATAAAAATAAAGGGCACTAATAGTTTTTCCAGGAAAAAAGTTCTAGATGATGCAATTTTCTCCAATTCCTGAAGAAGTAAATGATAAAAGCAGTTCTTTGCCTGCTGAACCAAGAGCTACGTTTACGGGAGTGACACACACACACTGCGAATTAACCAGTTTCAACACGACCGAGTGCTACGCCCAGCACCCCTGGGTTGGATAATTACACATCACTCCAAAGCCACTTTCTATTGCTGTTTTTACGATCCAAGTCGTAGGCGGCTATCTGTTCTCCAAGAGAACCGCCATGCTCATGCTCAGCCCAGGCTGAGCAGATAGGCAATAAACAACAGGTCATGGAAATCCAGGGTTTAAGGAGTTTTCTTTTAGCAAAACGGACTATCAGGGAAGCCCATGCCAGCCAGTCCTGCTTGTGCAACAGGTCCTGTGACTGGGAACGGGTGGAGGGGCCCCTCACAGGGCTGGAGGGGCCCATGCTGGATGGGAAGGGGGGTTGGAGATGCCTGCATGCCTGCATGAGGCATCCTCACCAGACACTGGCTGGGAGCAGTCATGTCTCCACTTGCCTGCCTGCCTGACACTTCAAGGCACAGGTGAGTGTCCAGGGACAGGAGAGGGTGGCTGGCATCACCGAGGGACTACAGGCAGCACCCCAAGTCCTATCTGGGTTGACACAGGAGAGCAGGGCAAAGAAGAGCACTGAATCAAGGCCAGTGGAGGAGAGAGGAGGGGAGAGGAGTTAAGACAGCAGCTGCCCCTGGAGATGGGCTGAAAGAGGGGGACTGATCCACAGCTTCGGGGATGGCTTGATTCTTTAGCTTTTATCAACGGGGTACCAGGGTAGCCATCAAAGACACCGATGGACCCTTCAGCAAGACCACAGCCCAGATAGCACACTGGTCAGGACAGGTATCACACTTGATCTTAGCCCAAAGGCCGCGAAGCGACAAGGATGGTGGACTCTTTGGAAGCGCAGGGATAATGACAGATGATTCTAGATGATGTGAACGCGATCGGCTTTTCCTGAAAGCGGAGGGCTGAATTTTGCCACCCCCAACAATAAATAATCACGAGCCACTTTGGCATCCTAAGAGCAGCCGGAAGGATGAGCCCCCAGTGGTGTCTAATGACGGCAGGACAAGTGCAAGTCACAGTGAGTGACTTGGTCTCACAGAGCTCAGAGCCGCGAGGGCTTCCAGGGCTGACTGACCCGTTTTTGAGACCTTAGGGATGACTGTAGTGGCTTGGCCTTGATGGACCCTCCTGGGGATGCTGGCCAGGGGTGCAGAAAGGGACACTGCCCAGTGGTTCTTCCCCAGCCAGCCTCCTGGTTTCCAGTCCTACGAGGCCCAATGCCTGAAACACACAAAATACTCAGACGTTGCTCCTGACCACCCAGAGCTCTAACTACTGAGACGAGCACAAAGAACACCGAGAGGGAAGGAGCTTCCCCAAGCTCGAGAGCCATGTCCAGTGAGGGCGAGGGCACCACCTCTCCTAGCCAGGAATTCCAAGGTCAGTCAAGGGGCCATCTTCTCGGCCCGGCTCAGCAGGTGCCTCAGACTGGACAGTGGACAGAGTGGAGATCTGGAAAGGCTCAAGAGCACAGGGGCCTCAGAGATGCTCATCTCTTACTTGGAGCAGGCGGTGGGGGAGGGGAGTTGACATTGGTCTGACCAACGGTCAGAGGGCCAGCTCAAGCCACGAGCATGCTGACCAGGTCCCTGAGTGACCGGGCAGGTGCAAGAGGAGGGAGAAGGGACCTGCAGGCGAAGCGCCAACGATGAGATCCGATTTAGAACCATTTGAATGACTCAAAACGATGCTTCAACCACGTGGTGATGTTCTAAGAACCCCGACACTCCATCTCGGTCGAGCTATTGCTTATCAGGTTATCGGGAGTGTGAGATTCTCCAGGTGATTGTGGAGGCCAAGGAGCCAGAACAGAGACCTGAACTCTTCCCAAATGGTTCAAAACTCTCCCCACGAACAGGTTCCGGGCACTCAAATAGGATGAGGGCCTTTCTGGTTCACACTGAATGTCTGGCTGACGATATATACAGAAAATCCCCAAAGTCTCAGGACATACTGACAGTTCCTCAGACAGTTATGTTTGTATGTTATGTTATGTTATGTTATATGTTATGTTATGTTATGCTATGTTATGTTATGCTATGTTATGGTCAGTGTGTGTGGGGGGAGGGGGAGATGGAGCCATGACCTCAGACAGTTTGTTATGTTATGTTATGTTATGTTATGTTGTTATGTCATGTCATGTCATGTCATGTCATGTCATGTTATGTTATGCTATGTTATTTTCAGGGTGTGGGGGGGAGGGGGAGATGGAGCCATGACCTCAGACAGTTTGTTATGTTATGTTGTTATGTTATGTTATGTTATGTTATGTTATGTCATGTCATGTTATGTTATGTTATGTTATGTTCAGTGTGTGTATGGGGAAGGGGGAGATGGAGCCATGACTTTTGAATCCCAGCAAAGAGAAAGAGAGCATGAGAAAGAATCAACAGAATCCGAGACTTCAAAACAGTTGCAAACTAAATGGCTTTGAAGAAAATGGATGCCCTGCTTTCTTTGCTCTCAGGAATATTCAGGAAGGTGACCCCAGAAGGCAGCCCCAATAGCTTCCACGTTGAGGCCGAACTCTTCATATTTCAGTAAGTGAAGTCAGTCACAGACAAGCAAGCCCATTTCAAAAGCTGTTCTCAAGGAACCCAGTATCTCGTCAATGATTTCCAGGCTTCCAGAGCAGAAGACCCCCGAGGGGAAACTCACATATTAGTTGTACCCAAAGCTCTATGCTGAGAACTAAAGTACATTTGGTAGCTATTACAGTTTATCTGGGATCTTAATCATATTTCACTAGAGCTAAATGCACCTCTTCCTTCCCTCTGTGGCTCCTATATTATACTCTTTGAAAATAAATAAAGGTTTCCAGGCAGGTCAGAAGACAGGAATCGAGAAGGACGTGACAGAGGAGCAATGACCCAACTAGAGCATAATTAAGTCCAGCGATGACAACATTATAAATGAGCTTCAGGTTTTTTTTTTTTTTAACTGAACATGTTTAATATTTGATCAAAAATATGGAGTGATTTTGACTAAGCACAGCAAGCAAAGAAATATGCTATCAGCGCAAAACTCCTCTGAGTTCCTGTGACATAAGAACATGTGGTCTTTGGTTTCATTCGAGAATGAATCATACAAATATCTGGAGACATTATTATGAAGGCTGATCTGGAGAAGACGCATAACACATACTGTGGTCGAGGGTGTAAATTCCTATAACCACCCTGGAAGAGGGTCCAGGGTTACCGACCCTCTCCTAGACCTGTGAGTTCCACCTGTGAATAGACATGAGAGGAATGCTTGCAATGAGCACCAGGGAACAGATACAAACTGATATTTGCGGAGATATATTTGCTGTTTGTAACAGCAAGACATAGGTAAGAAATCAAATGTCATGGACAGAGTTTAGTAGTCAGTGATGGAATACTATACAGCAGCTATACTATACAAAATACTATACAAAAATGAAAGGAGTCACAAACCTCCATTTAGATGAATACCACAAAAAATAATAGAGTGGGGGGAGGGGAATGCACAATATAATTCTGTTTTTTAAGTCATCAGGAAAATGCAAAACCAAACAAAATGGAAGGATAAACAGATGCATGGCAAAACTATAAACAAGGGAAAGAGAAATGTCACTTCAGAAACATGACTACCTCTGGGGATGGATATGAAAGGAGTCGTCATTGGGAAAAACAGAAAGGGACTACAGAATCATTGTTAACTTTCAATGAAGGTGGGTGCTGGGTCAACGGAGGTGATCATTTCATTATTTGTCTTCAGATGGAGTCATTAGTTATACCCTTGTATACAAAACACATTTCATAATTTATAATCACATGCAGAGCTATATCGATGTGTACAAATTGCATATACAACAACAAAGAGAATGCAACAACACATGGACCCAAAATATCCGAAAAGGGTTGTGATCGTAAGCTGTAGACTATTTGTGCATTTCTTTGAACCCAGGAGTTTAGGTAAGTTCCACATTGTGTATCTGGCTTGTAAGCCACAAATATAAATAAATGTTTAGTTGGAAACAAACTGCACAACCAGGCTTGAAGCTACTGCGGCAAAGGGAGCTATTTATATAGTTTCATCATTGGCTCCAAAGCTTATCACTGCTGCACTATTACAAAGAACATCTAAGAGATTTCTTTCCAAGTGAAGAAGAAACAGTACTATAATAAGGTATCTTACATTAGTGGGTAAAAATACTCCTTTTAGAGAACATAATATAATTAGTTTCTATTCCAAGTCTGTCAGTATGCACTGTTAACCTCTGACAACTATACATGAGCCTTTTAATTAGTATGTTATCTTTGGTGCAATTAATAACTTGTACTTCATGTTATAGGCAAATTAAAGTTTTCCCACTAAAACCAACTCTTCAGTGTAGTTCTAAAAGTGTTTGCCATTTAAATGAAATTTTAACACTCAGACCTCTTGCTCCCAAAACACTTAAGCCATTTTTTCCAAAGCTAGACAGCTTTTTGCTATCAACGTTCTTTCAAATATTTTACCTAAGACAGAGAATCTCATATTAAATTCAATTTCACACTTGCCAATCACTTACGCCCACTCAGAACGCCTGAAGATGATGCAATGTGGCCTAATGCTTATCGAAGTGTGTTTGTACATGTGCACACACAGGGAGAGACAATATTTAAGTACATATATACACACTAACTACTAGGCACTTGTTAAAACAAACAGACGTTACATATCCTCTTATTATATTTCTGAACACAATTACTGTATTAGCAACTCTACTGATATCATTAACCTTACATATTAAATTAGCAAGTCCAAAGTCGAACTTCATAGCAGGGGCCATCAAGCTGGTGCTAAGATGAGGAGCTATGGGATTTGTGAAGTGGATTCAAAGGGAACCCCCCCCCCAGACCTACCCCTTCCAGAAACTAGAGCTATCTGGAGTGCAACATCTCACCTCCACCCACGGACATCAAAAACGCCTGCATTTCCAAGAGAAAAGACAAAACAAAAACCTTGCTTAAAATGATGCATTTACAAGATCAAACACTACATCCCTTTCGCTGTCTTTCCCCTTTCTCTTATGATCAGCATGGATAATCGCCAAACATTTGTGTCAATAAATATTAAAGTGATGGATGAGGCATTAGGATTAAAGAAGAGAAAGGAATAAAAGTCATACTTAGGATGAGGATCTTAAAAAGCTGGAGTGTGCTAAATAGAAATATTACATATTTGATTAGAGCAAAATAGAACATGGACGTTAATGAACTTCGTCATGCTGGACTGAAATGAGAAGCAGTTACATGAACTCGGGACCTTAATAAAAACTATCTTTCCAGTTCTGGCCCTGACATGACCCAACAGGGGGAGTCATTTCTTCCAGAGGCACTTGACTAAGACAGTGTTCAAGTTTTAGCCCCTACTGCAGTTCACTACTAAAAAGAATTGGTGCTCCTTGGTGAACAACTGACTCCATGAGTTGGGAGAAAATGAAGACTGACTAGAACTTCTTGGGATTCTTTGAAAACAAAAGTGGGTGTATACTACGATGCAATATATATGTTTGTTTTTAAAATCTATTAAAATCAATTTTTAAAGTTTAAAATTTAAAAAAATAATCAAAAAAGAATTAGAAATGAAAAGAAGAAGACAAAAGTGTTTTCAGGAGGGAAGGAGGAAGGCAGGGAGAGGCCCCTCTCCCAATCATACTGTGACCACCTGAACATCACCGTGAGGATGGGAGCCATAATTAACACCAGGATATCCTATCAAAAGCTCTGGGTTCTGACTTTCACATTGCCGGTGGGAAGGCAAACTGGTCCAGCCACTGTGGGAAGCTGTGAGGACAATCATCAACCTACTGAAAATGGAACTACCATTTGATCCAGCAGTTCCTCTTCTGAGAATCTATCCAAAGGACACAAAAACACCAATTCAAAAAAACGCCTGCCCTCCCCTGTTTCTTGCAGAACTATTTACCATAGCCAGGAGATGGGAACAAACCAAATGCCCCCAAACAGAAAAAAAAAGGATCAAAAAGCTGCATTATATGTACAGAATGGAGTATTATTCAGCAATCAAAAAGACAAATTCATGCCATATGCAGCAACATGGATGGAGCCAGAAGAAGTCATGCTAGCTGAAATAATTCAGAAAGAAAAAGAGAATTAAGGGATGGTCTCACTTATAGGTGGGACTGAGGGAAAACAAACAAATAAAAGGACAAGGAAATGTTAAAACAGCAGAACTAAAGGCTACAGCAAGGGAGGAGGAGGAGGGTGAAACCAAGGTAGGGATGAGCACAAGAGATGACGATGACAGTTCACAGGTGACATGGAGGTGGGAGAACCTTGGGATTGACAACAATGTAAAGAAAACATATGTGCAAGTAATAAAACATAACTTTTTCAAAAGCTCTGGGTTCAGGATACTCACATAGAAAAGTTATTGTAAAGAATAGTCAAAAAAAGGTATGTGTGATATAAAAGAAGAGTGAGAAGCATAGGATGCTGGAGAGTCAAATTTTAACAGATGATGGTGATTAAAAGATTTGAATGTTGCATGTGCTTCTATTAAGCATGTACTGGATCCAAAGGTCGGACCTGTCCACAGTGTGCTTGCAGGAAAGAAGAAAGATGAGAACTCAATGTAACAGGTACAAGCCACTGTATCACACGATGACTTAAAAATGTTAAGTTTTAAAAAAAAAAAAAAAAAAACCTCTTCAGAGCAAAATCACATCTGACTTGATCATTTTACAGAATACATAAAGCCAAACAATACAGCTTTTACCCAACAGGGGAGATTCAGAACTTGTAAGAAACAAAACAAACCCAGCAGAGAAGTTGACTTGAATCAGATATTCAGGACCAAACCACCCAACAGTTCCCTCTTTCCTAAATTTCAAGCTATCAGGACCTGCCCTACCTTACCCCTAAGGTGTGGTCCAGGCTGAGATGATACATGTGAGTGAACCATCCCGTGACTCATGCCTTTGGCGGTTCATCTTTAAGACTGTTTGAAACCATAAGATCCGTCTTTATTACAGACCCCAGAAAGCAGGACACATTCTAGAAAAGACACAGCAGCATCAGCTCCCATTGATTTTCTTTCAAGTGAATCAAAGGGATAAAAATCTGCCTCGGAAAGAGATGCGAAAGCTCCAGGAAGGTTTTTCAAGGAAAACAGCAAAGCTGACGGGATGTATTCAACTCGCTCCAAATAACTCCAACCCAGCATGTTCTAGAACTTTGGACTTGTTCGCAGGGACACGCCAGCCCCCACAGCCTTGACTTTCTCACTCCACAGGGCACAGCTACAGATATGATGAACGCAGGCACCGGTCTACACACTTAAGACAGGCTCTTGCTCGCAACAGTGGGCCAAAGACCACACACAACAGATTGTCTCAGATGTAGAAAATGCAATCACCTTCCTTCAGAGACTTTGGTGGGAGGATGCACCTTCCAGCGGAGGAGAGGAGGTAGTGTTACTTCAGAGTCATTTATGGAAAGGATGCCTGACACAGGGTTATGAGTGATGCAGGTAAAATTCTACTGGCGCCAAAAGCCCTGGTGGGTGGGGTCTAAGAAAGAGAAAGACCTTTCTCGTTTTTTCATCCAATGCATTCCTCCTGACACAGAATGTAAAGGTACCTCTGGATTGTTTACTATCCTCTATACTGAATGGTTAACTGCAAGGAGCAGTGGTAGGTTGGTTTCTTTGTCTTTCTGCTCTAAAAAGAACCAGAAATTGATTTTCCTTGCCTGTGATCCTGTTAAAAGACCTACACTCATTCTGG